>CAUYRT010015704.1:0-184363 GCA_963574885.1 Lepilemur ruficaudatus | reverse complement strand
CTGTCAGAACAGCCATTATTAAAAAGTCAAAAACCAATAGATGCTGGCATGGATTCAGAGAGAAAGGAATGCTTATCCACTGTCAGTGGGATTGCAAATTAGTACGATCTCTATGGAAAACAATATGGCGATTCCTCAAAGAAATAACTGTAGATCTACTATTTGATCCGTCAATCCCACTACTGGGTATCCACCCAAAGGAAATGAAGTCATTTTATCAAAAGACACCTGCACTCGAACATTTATTTCAGCACAATTCACAAGCGTGCAAAGATGAGGAATCAACCTAAGTGTCCATCAATTCACGAGAGGATTAAAAAAATGCGGCGTATATACCATGGAGTACTACTCAGCCATAAAAAGGAATGAAATAATGTCTTTTGCAATGACTTGGATGGAACTGGAGATTATTATCCTAAGTGAAGTATCTCAGAAATGGAAAACCAAACACTGTATGTTTTCACTAATAAGTGGGAGCTAAACAGTGGGTACACATGGGCACAAAGCAACATAAAGGACATGAGAAACCAGGAAAGGGACAGGGTAGGAAAGGGAATGTCAGATAAAATCTTACCCACTGGGTACAGTGAACACTATTCTGGTGATGGGCATGCCAAAAGCCCTGACCTAAACATTCTACAGGGTATCCATGTCACAAAAACATTTGTACCCCCTTAATTCATATTTTAAAAATCAAAAATTTTTTTCAAAAGAAGTTAGGCTTCCCTAGAGGTCAAAACCATGGCAGTGGAGCAAACGCAGGGGCTGGATCAGGCAGAGCATTACAAACTGGGTGAAGGAATGTGCCCCAAGAGTGATCAAAGCCATGGAAGGTTTTGAAATTCAGGATCAAATCTGTATTCTAGAAAAATTTCTCTGGCTTGTGTGTGGAGAGTAGATTGGAAGAGAACAAGAGAAGATGCCAGAAGGCCAGCCGCCAAGGCGGAAAAAGATGACAGCCTGGGCTACAGGAATGGCTGTAGAGAGGAGAGTGTTCTAGACATCAAGAAATGGGATTTATAGGATTTGGGATGGATTAGAGGTGCAACTAAGCAAAAGAGATGACTCAAGGGTGAGGACTGGGTTTCCAACTCCATTTGTCCAGGAGGATGACACGCCACCGGCTGCTTGGTGGTGGGGTGAGTTTCACTTTGGACTTGTAGAGTTTGTGGAGCCTATGGTACATTTAGAGAGAGACGCTCTGTAGTCAGTTATATATGAGAGAACAAGAAATATATTTAGGCTGAGGATGTGGTCATGAGAATCAATGAGCTGACTCCAGGGAGAGGAGAAAGGAGAGAAGAGAGTGTGGCCTGAAATGAAACCCTGCGGAACGTCAGCATTTAAGGGGTGAGCAGAGAAAGTGGAGCTCACACGGGCATCTGATGGGAAACAGCCCAGGACATAGGGACAAAAGAGAAAGAGACCCTGGCATCACAAAAGCAAGGAAAAAGACAATTTCACAGAGGCATGCGCAGTCAACAGCCTGAAACTCACAGAAAGGCAAAGTAAATTCAGGACTGAAAACCACCCACCCATTTTGGCATCAAGGAAGTTGGTGACGTTGGCGAGAGCCAGACAGCCCAGGATTGACCAGAGGGGCCAGGGGAGACAGAGGCACAAAAGTAGGCAGCTCAATCAGAGGCTTTGGCTGTGAAGGAATGAAGGAATTTGGGACGGTGGTGGAGGGGGATTTGGTGTGTCAGCGGAAAGCGTTCTTCATTTTAAGATAGAAGATGCCTTTCTTGGCATCTGGGCACTTTGTAAGCCCTTAGGAACTTAGACACCATCCTAGAGAAAAAAATCCTAAGAATTTGGAGAACCGCCCCCCATTCATTAGTTTAACAAATACTTAATAAACACTTACTATGTGATGAGCAAGCACCTGCTGTGGTTGAAGCAAGTGGGACTACAACAGGGCCTGAACGTCCCCAGCCCCTGCCCCTGTGGAGTTTGCATTCCCGAAAAATAATAAAACAATAAGCATGTGCCATGGTGATAGCTGCTGCCGTGGTGAAAACTAAATCAGAGAATGGGGATTGAGCGGGCTGGGAGAGGGAACATTCTGCCAGGAGTGTCAGGGAAGCCCTCCCTGGGGGGACAGGCGGACAAAGACCTGAAGGAACCGAGGAGGAAACCACTGAGCTGTATCTGGGGGAGGAACATTCCAGAAAGAGCATGAGTACAAAGGGCCTGAGGTAGGAGAGAAACGGTCACGTGTGCTGAGAATAAGAATGCCAGCCCGAGTGGCCAGAAAACACAGAATGAAGAGATACTGGCAGAAACGAAGTCAGAGAAGTTTCCAGAGGCCCCATGCTGGGCCATATAGGACACTGTCAGGACTTCAACTTCGACCATGAGTGAGAGGGAGAGGGGAGCCCTGGAGAGCTTTGAGCAGAGAAGGGACCCGACAGGACTTGGGTTTTAACAGAATCACTCTTCATTCTGTGTGGAGAAAAGACTAGATCAGGAGGGATGGGGAGGAGGAGTGTGAAGGACGGAAGTAAGAAAATGCAATGACCCAGGCGACAGGTGATGGTAGGAGGGGACCAGATGCTAGCAGTGGAGATGGTGAGAAGTGAATCCATTCTAGAAACATCTATTTATTTATTTTTAGAGTCACCCAGGCTAGAGTGCAGTGGTGTTATCATAGCTCACTGTAACCTCCAACTCCTGGGCTCGAGCTATCCTCCTGCCTCAGCCTCCCGAGTAGCTGGGACTGCAGGCGTGCACCACCACACCTGGCTAATTTTTCTTATTTTTTTATACAAATGGGGTCTGACTACATTGCCCAGGCTGGAGTGCAGTGGCGTGATCAGAGCTCAGTGTAACCTTTAACTCCAGGCCTTAAGCGACCCTCCCATCTCAACCTCCCAAAAAGCTGGGATCACAGGTGTGAGCCACTGTGCCTGACCCGTTCTAGAAATATTTTGAAGGTAGAGCCAGCTGGATTAGCTGACTGATTGGCTGTAGGATGCAAGAGAGAGATGTCAAGCAGGTCTCCAGAATATTACTAAACTGTAATATGGAATGAGGTACAGATACCTGCTATGACATGCTTGAACCTCAAAAACTAAGTGGAAGAAGTCAACCACAAAAGGCCACATATTGTGTGATTCCATTCTTATGAAATATCCAGAATAGGTAAATCTGTGCAGACATAATGCAGACTGGTAGTTGCCAGGGGGTGCGGGGAGGGGATTCTCTAATCAGGTGATGAAAATGTTTTGGAATTAGATAGAGGTAGTGGTTGCACAACATTGAGTACTCTAAATGCCACTAAACTGTTCACTTCAAAGTGGTTCATTTTATGTTCTGTGAATTGCACCTCAATTTTAAAAAATGGTAAAAAGAAAAAAAAAAAAGCTTCCAATGTCTTTGCTCTGAAAACTTCAAGAATGGAGTTGCCATTTACTGAGATGAAGAAACCTATGGGAGGAGCAGGTTGCGGGGGAAATTTCCAGCTTTCAGTTCCGGACGGTTCTTAATTTGGAGATGTCTACTGAACAGCCAAGTGAGAGAGTCCACTACACGCATAGATGCATTTGGATTTCAGGAAAAATGCTGGAGATGCTGGGAG
Source organism: Lepilemur ruficaudatus (assembly GCA_963574885.1). Classification (NCBI taxonomy): domain Eukaryota; kingdom Metazoa; phylum Chordata; class Mammalia; order Primates; family Lepilemuridae; genus Lepilemur; species Lepilemur ruficaudatus. Next base: position 180,783 of record CAUYRT010015704.1, on the reverse strand, counting down.
GTCTTGAGAATACAGCTTATCTTCAGAGTTGGAAACTGGCTGGTGTTTAAGTTTCTGCTTCCTGTAAGAACAGGACAGAGACAGAAATGACGATGTTATAGAAAAGTAAACACTTTTGTGTGTCACACGTCCAAGTTTACGGACTGAGATTCAGACCTTCTACATTAGAACGGGCTGCAGCTCTTTAAACCCATCCAGGCGTGACTGATCTGGAGCCAGGCCGGGCTGGGCTTGCTGAGAGGGTGGAGGGAGGCTGCAGGGCTTTGGGCTTTCTCCAGCGCTTGGAGTCCTTGGAAAACAATAAAGATTTATCTGCCATGCCTATTAGCATTGTTTTGGTCCTGCTGAGACTTGTTAGTTGAAAAACCAGAAGGAACCCATCTGGTTTGTTAGCACCACCAAAACCTGCCAAACTCAAGGATGCAGTATTTAGAGCAACAAGCTTCCACTGTTAGTGGTCACGGGCAGTCAACAACCGTCACCGATAAATGGTAGTAACGACTGATTTTTAAGCCCTTCCCGTGCGCCCAGCACTTTGCTAAGAGCTTTGCATTCATCATTTCATTCTGCCCTTACATGAAGCCTGTGAGGTAGGTATTATTATAATAAGCCCCAGTTTTCCATGTATAAACAAGCACAGAGAGGTTAAGTGATTTGCCCAAGGTCACACAGCAAGTAAATGAAGAAGCAGGAGGCAAACTCCAATAAGTCCAACTTTTAAAGCCCTGTGCTTTGGAGGAATAAAACCAGGAAATGGTGCCAGGCTCAGTGGCTCATGCTTGTAATCCTAGCACTCTGGGAGGCCGAGGCAGGAGGATTGCTTGAGCTGTTTGAGAGCAGCTTGAGCAAGAGCGAGACCGCATCTCTACTACAAATAGAAAAATCAGCCGGGCATCATGGTGCCTGCCTATAGTCCCAGGCAGAGGCAGGAAGATCACTTGAGCCTAAGAGTTTGAGATTACAGTGAGCTATGATGTTGCCACTGCACTCCAGCAGGGCCGATGGAGTGAGACTCTGTTTCAAAAAACAACAAAACCAGGAAATGTTCAAAGCTTCCTCTTTCACCACTATACACTCAATGGCTAGAGAAGGTGTGGTCCGAGTCCCCCAGGTGACCACGAGCCTCCTCACCAGCCCTTCACAAAGGAATTGGCACATAATTGTGTCCAGAGCTTCCTGGATGAATGAATGAATGAATGAATGAACAAGCACACGAAAGAATGATTAGCATGTACCACATTGCATTTTGCTGGATAATTAATGAGCCTATTTCTGCAGCTAGGTTGTGAGCTGCTTGAAGGGAGAGACCCTTTCTTACGTACTGTAACAGTGAAGTCCAACACGTCAGGGAGGTTTCAAGTGCCAGATAATATACACAGATCCAGGAGTCAGACTGCTGAGGTTCACATTGCGCCTCCTCTTGTGTGCTAGTTGTGAGACCTTGACCAAATCATACGACCTCGCTGTGCTTTGATTTTCTCATCTGGAAAATGGGGAGAATAATAATACTTAACTTCTTAAAGATATTTATCAAGATTAAGTAACTTAAGACCTTGGTATATAGTAGATACTCAGTAAACATTAGCTGTGTGTCTATGGAGGCAGAGAGAAAGAAATCCCTGGCTATTCCCTGGTGGGATCAGGTACAGTTTATACCCTGTACCTAAAGTAAGAATGGATATGGTTTTTGAACATTTATTAAGTGTCAAGAACTGACCTAAGTACTTAATATGCATCATTGCATTTAATCCTCCCAACAATAACATGAGACGGATACCATTAGTATCCTATTTTCCTGATAGGAAGACTGAGGCTAAGAGAGACTAAGTAATTTGCCAAGAGTCACAAAGCAAATAAGTGCAGATAGAGAAAAGAAATCAGTACAGATGCTCCTCCTTGACCTACAATGGGGTTGTGTCCTGGTAAACCCACCGTAAGTTGAAAATACCCTAAGTCGAAATACATCTAATACACTTAACCTATCGAACATCATAGCTCAGCCTAGCCTACCTTAAATGTGCTCAGAACCCTTACCTTAGCCTACAGTTGGGTAAAATCACCTAACACAAAGCCTATTTTATAAGAAAGTGTTGAGTATCTCTTGTCATTTATTAACAATTGTACTGAAAGTGAAAAATAGGATGGTTGTATAGGTACTCCAAGTATCGTTTCTACTGAATAAATTATCACTTTTGTACCATCGTAAAGTCAAAAATCTTGAGCCAAACCATTGTAAGTTGGGGACCATCTGAATATGTTCCATGAGGTCAGATGCCATGTCAATTCTATCAGAAAAACAAAACCATTCCAGGCAATTCAAACAGAGGGAATTTGATACAAGAAATTGATTATGCAAATGATTCAACAGCTAAGAAGCCAAACAGGAGATGCTGAAGCAACCCTGGGCTTAGCAACAGCAGGAAGCTGCTCTCACAGCTAGGGCTGGAGGGACCCAGGGGGGAGGCAGTGTTACTGAGCCCAGAGCTGAGGCCACCCAGGAGGAGCTACAACCACAGCAGGGACTGCCCAGTGAGAACCTAACTCCGGAGGAGGCTCCACCTCTGTTGAAAATTGCCCAATGAAGTTGGGTGATGGGGGACTGCTCTGGCGCCTCCCTTTGTCCCACCATCCAATCTGCTGCCAGTGCCTCTTTTTGTCTCAATGTAGCTAGAAGCCAATTGGCCAGTAGGCAGTAGAGCCTGGGAAATGTAGATTGCAGAAAAATGTCAGGGAATGGATCTAAGATCAAACAGGTCAATGACCCACATATTGGTCTTGTTTGAACCCCAGCACCTCACATGGCGTGTGGCACATAGAAGACACCTCATAAATAGAAAGGAAAAGTGGCAGGAGATAGGGAGGGCAGACACCCAAGTCTGTGTTCCTAACCCGGAGGGAGCCTACAGCAGCCGGGAAGATTGTACAAAGACATGGGGTGAACTGGTTATAGGGAGTGGTGAGGACCGTGTCAAACTGGAAAGTACACCCCTTGTCTAAATGGCATGGTCCTACTAAGCCGCAGCCAATTTCTGTCAAGCAGGAATATGGGTTCAGTGTTGCCAGATCTTCTGACTTAACAGGAGAAATGGAAACTTCTGATATTTAAGTTAAATCTACCATTTTTTTTTTAAACGTTGGCAAAGAAATCAAATCCAGATGAGCCTGGGACATTTTGCTGGGCCAGAAAGCAGAGAAGCTTATCAAAGACCACTTGGGGCCATTGTCACATCGAGAGGACACGGATGGTGAGGCACAGTGGCTCATGCCTATAATTTCAGCACTTTGGGAGGCCAAGACAAGAGGATCACTTGAGGCCGGGAGTTCAAGACCAGCCTAGGCAACATAGTGAGACCCAATCTCTACAAAAGAATTTAAAAATTAGCCAGGCATGTTGGTTGGAGCCTGTAGTCCTGGCTATTTGGGAGGCTGAGGCAGGAGGATTGCTCGAGGCCAGGAGCTTGGTGCTACAGTGAGCTATGATTGTGCCACTGCACTCCAGCCTGGGCAGCAGAGCAAGACCCCGTCTCTAAAAAAAGAGAGAGAGAGAAAAAAAAAACAGGGACATGGAGGCAGCCTGGCAGGACTCCCACATGCTCAAGTTGGGCCATTTTTGAGTATCAGAAAGAAGGAATGAATGAATGATCCCGGAACAGAAACAGAACACTCATGGAGAAACTGGTGAAATTTAAATAAAGTCTGGAGTTTGGTTAATCGTAATGTATCGATGTTGGCCTTCCCAGTTTTATCCAAGGTACCGTGATGATGTAAGAAGTTAACATTGGGGCAATCGGGTAAAGGCATCCAGGAACTCTCTGGACCATCTCTGCAAATCTTTTTTGTAAATCTAAAATTATTCCAAAATAAAAAGTTTATTTAAAAAAATAATAAATTCCATCAAATGAAAAACCCTAAATCTATTTTTAAAGATCAATGAGTTCATGATGATATTTTTAAAAAGAGGAAGAGAAAACAGAAAAGAAAGAACACATCTGTCACCATTGGAGGAAGCTATTGCATCAAATACTCTAAAAATAGTAGTAATAATTTATTACAGTCTGAGTAAAGAGAAATAATTTATTCTGCCTGAGTCAATGAGGGAAAGAAGTTCTTCTTTACTGAGGAATGCCAACCCATAAATATTGAGGAATGCGAGCATTAAAATTCTGCAACCCTGAAAAACATAGTTGACTCAGGCAATGATCATCATTGGATGCTGAAACCACAACACGAAAGGTTTCAGGGAGGCCGGATATTCATAAGAAGCCAAGTCATCAGCCCACAGAGAACTTACCGGTTATAAGAGAAGAAACAGCTTTACAATGGAGGGATCATGATGTCACCACCTGAACCCACGGATCAGTCTTAGCTTCACTAATGTGACAACCTGTCGTTCCGAGCTTTCTGGTATGGTGCAATAGTCTGCTTAAGACACCACCTGGGAAGAATTCTTGCCAATAACTTTTAGCCAAAATCTGATCAAACCATAGATCTGGCTTCTCGTTTACAGGAAATACAGGAGGTAGAAGGAAACACCACAAGAAAGCAATCAGACAAAGCCAAGAAGGCAGGTCATTTTGCCATCTAGACAGGGGACCTAGTTGCTTCAACAAATCAACGACTTGGAGAAAAGGGAGGAGTAAGGGGGGGGCACTCCAGACTTTAAAAGACGTGAGAGATAGGATCTTGCAACACTTGATTGTGTCCTGGTTTGAACCGATGATAAAAGACACTTTGGGGCCAATTGGAGAAATGGGAATATGGAGGAATTAGATATTAATAAAGATTTGGGGTGCATTTTGTTAGGTATTATTATAATGGTATGGTGACTAAGTAAAGAAGTATCTTGTTTTTTTAAGGATGCATACTGAAGTGTTTAGGGGTAAAATGTCATGTTGACTGTAAATACTTTAAAACACTTCAGGAAAAAAAGAAAAAAATGAAGCCACTGTGGCAAAATGTTCATAACTGTTGTATCTAAGTGATGTATACATATATGGGTGTTCATTCTATAATTCTCTCTACTTTTCTGTATGTTTGAAATTATTCATAATAAAGAATAAAAAACAAGTATAAACTAAACAAACATATTCATCTATTATACAAATATTTACCGAGTATCTACTATGTGCCAGAGGCTGATCTAGGCGTTGGGGCTTTAGCAATTGAATTTTTTTTTTTTTTTTGAGACAGGGTCTCCCTCTGCCACCCAGGCTGGAGTGCAGTGGCATAATAATAGCTCAGCGAAACCTCAAACTCCTGGGCTCAAGTGAACCCCCCGCCTCGGCCTCCCAAAGTGCTAGGATTACAGGCGTGAGCCACCGCGCCCAGCCGCATTCAGTTTTTCTGTTGCAGAAACTGGGTCATTTGGTTTTGCTGGTTACATCCCATGGTGTCATTTAACATGTTCCTTTGCCTCTGGATTTCCTGTAAATTGGAAGTTGTATCTAGAGACCTGATCAGATTCAGTTTCACCTTTCTTTTCTTTTTGCCAAGAATGCTTCACAGACGATGCTCTTCACTTCTGCCAGCAGACGCAGAGTGTCCGGTTGTCCCTCATCTCATGATATTAGCAGCCACAAATAATCATCGCCTATATCCATTAAGTCATTACAAGCTGCAAAGCGTTGATATTTTTTTCCTTTTTTATTAGCTGGGATATAGCTATAAAACTTCTCCCACATCAGCTATACGATTACCCTGAGATTCCATGGACTCTCTCCCTTCATCTACAGGTTTTCAAAATAATGAATCGATCCCCTAGTATATTAGCTGACTATTGCCACATAACAATTGCCACACTTAGTGGCTTAAAACAATTACACATCTATTATATCACAGTTTCTGTGGGGCAAGATCCCAGCAAAGCTTAGCTGTGTCCTTTACCTCAGTGTTTGTCATACGGCTGTGGTCAAGGTGTTAGCCAGGAGTTGGGTCTCCATTAAAAGGCTCAACCAGCAAAGCACGCCTGTAATCCCAGCACTTTGGGAGGCTGAGGCGGGAGGATTGCTTAAGGCCAAGAGTTTGAGGCCAGCCTGGGCAACATAGCAAGACACTGTCTCTACAAAAAAAAATTAAAATTAGCCAGGCATGATGATGCATGACTGTAGTCCTAGCTACTCAAAAGGCTGAGGAGGGAGGATAGCTTGAGCCCAGGAGTTCAAGGTTGCAGTAAGCTATGATGATGCCACTGCACTCCAGCCTGGGTGACACAGTGAGACCCTGTCTCTAAAAATATATGTAAATAAAGGCTTAACCAGGGAAAGATGGTTGTTGGCAGGATTCAGTTCTTCAAGGGTTGTTGGACTAAGAGCCTCAGTTCCTCCCTGGTTGTTGCCCAGAAACCACCCTCAGTTGTGAGCCTCCCAACAAGGTCACTTGCTTCATTACAGCAAGCAAGGGAGAGAGTGTTGGCAAGACAGCAATTACGGTCTCACACAGCGCAATTACAGAAATGACATCCTTCACCTTTGCTGACTTGGATGATTCGAAATAAGCCCCTGGTCAGCCTAGCCTAAAGGGAGTGGACCACACAGGGTGTTAACACCAGCAGGTGGAATTGCTACGGTCTGCCTGCCACACCTAGCATCCTTCAAAGATGACTGAGGAGTGTCATTCTTTGTTTCCTTAATATGACTCGGGTCATAAAAGGATTATTCTGGCTCCTGTGTGGAGACCCTAAGCCCAAGGAGCCAGGATGAAAGCAAACAGACCTGCTTTAACAAAGCACCCCCACGCCTTTGCTGTTTGCTGCTTCTACAGCAGACATTTCAGTACGACCAAAACATCACAGAAGAAGTTAAATGGCAAGAAACAGGCTGGGAGAAAACCACAGGCAAGGGATGTGACCTCTAGAACACGCAACCACTAGAAATCTGCGTGTCTCCATTTCCATACCTATAAAATGAAGATAATAGTATCTATCTCACTGGGCTAAGGTGAGAATTACGTGAGGTAGTATATATAAAATGTTTAGAACAGTGGCCGGCAAGGTAAGTGCTATATAAGTGTAAGCAGTCGCTGCTGCTATTGTTGTTGTTGTTGAAATTGTTACTAGCAATGGTTACATAATTAAACTCTAGTTTTTAAGGCTCCGTAATTGTTGACTTCTTTAAGACTGCCTGGCCCATTATCGGTTGTGTGCCCGCACTGGCTCGAGAGGTTTTATCTTTCAGAAGAACAAGCCAAATGAAGGTCTCCTATTTTCCTTTCCGGCATGAACCAGTGATTTCAGGCCATTTAAGTAGCAATTAAATAGCTTCAAAAGTGAATCTGACTCATTAAACGCCCAATTGTCTGGGAGGACTTGGTCCTAAATGAAAGCAAGCCCTTCCTTTTCTTTTTAAAAAGCATAAACGCTGTTTATTAGGGGTTTTAATTTTTTTAATTGCATAAGTGATAGCTGAATACACTCCTTAAAGAAAAGCCATATACCTAAAGGTAAAATTCTTCTTGATCATACCCCACACCCTTGTTCCCTCCCTTTCCTTCCAGAGGTAACTGCTGTTAACAGTTTGATATACATCTACTAGAACTTTGTGTCTGCATTTAGATATCCGCCTACATATATGTGTGTCTGTGTGTGTACACCCATTAAATATTTGGTATGTAGCCTTCTAAAACTCAGTCTCTGCATTTATATAAATATATATACCCATTAAAATGTATTCTATTGTTTTATAAGGTTTTTGTGTGGGTACTATAATGTCATATTTCAGGCATTATTCTGCAACTTGTGTTTTCCACATCCCATTCCTCAGCAAATCATGTCAGCTCTTCCTGAAAACTCTTAATATGTCTGGAATCTGAAAACTTGCTTGCCTGTGTATCTCTAGGGCCTAGAACACAGAACAGGTACTCTGTAAAATTTGTTGCATGAATGAAATGTGTGTTTCATGGATCTTTCTGCTTTGGTCCATTTTGGCCCTATTTGATTCTTTTTCAGTGCCTCAGAGTGTTCAGTAGTTTGAAAACAACAGAATATATACTATCATGCATGTCACCCCCACCTGCTTAGGACGTTCTTAGCGTAGTACACTGTTGGGGCCTTTTAAAAGTCTTTCAACCTTTCTCAAGGTTTCCGGATGCAACTGAAAACCTCCATGGCGAAGTTGCAAAGTTGGTTCCCAGATCATCCTCTTCCCTAGGTCAAGGCCCCAGAAGCTGATTAAATTTTTCGTCTGGGTCAGTAGGAAGAGAAAAATGGAAAGGTATGTGCTCTGAGTGGCCAGGTGAGTCCTGAGCGCCAGCCTGGCTGTGCCCTGCGTGATCTAGGGCTCTGTGGTTGGATTTCCGGCAACAGTGTCAAAACTGCCAGGCTTGGCAGGCGCCGGAGGCTTTCCCGACCGACTGGACGGGCTGCTGGAAAAGTCATGCAGAGGTGACCCAGATGTGCTGGCAGCTGAGGACCCCGCACTCAAATGCTCGTGGGGCAGAAACAAGAGGCCCAGGCTGGCTGAGGACCATGTGGACCTGGAGAACCCAGGCCACCCAAGCCAAGCAGGAATAGAAGCCCGGTGTTGCCAGATCTCCAGACTGCTTATTTTCCAGAGAATCAGGAAATTGACTTTTCTGTGATATTTCCTGATTTTTAAATATTGCTCCAAATATCTTAAACATACCAGGTGATCGGACAAAACATGTTTCAAAACAGGATCTCTTCCATCCCCCACACCCCCACTCCAGGGCTACCGGTTTACAACTCTGCAGTTTAACAAAATGTTTCAGAACATGGACTTTGGTCCTGTTCTTTGGGCTTTGCTGCCGTGTGAGCAAGTTCCTTGACATCTCCAGGTCTGTTTATCTGTAAAATGGCAACAAAAATTAAAACGATGTTTGGAAGGCTGAAGGAGACTTAGCAAATAGTACTGCAATTCGATAGTAGTAGTATGGGGGCGGGATGGGCAAAGGACTGGGGAATATCATGGAAAGAAAGAGGGATAATAAAAAGGACATGCATAGTGACATGCCTGCTGGCGTGTGTGGTCAGAGGCCAGGGAGCTCTGGGGCTTGCAGTGGCCTGGAGAATGAGACTTTGATTAAGAAATGAGATAAGGCTTCTGCCAACCGAGGCAGCGACCCATCGCCTGGGGCCTCCGGACCTGCAGGTGGCGCTGCATCTCTGGGCAGCTCCTTACTCTCTATCTCAGGGGCACATGACTCCAGCCAGGGCTTCCTTTTCTGTGCTTAGGCAGGGAGTCGCCTGTCCTAGCCTAGTTGTCGGACTTTACATTTGTGCTTGTTGTAGTTTATATTCTTAGTTTGGGGCCAGACATTCCAGTCTGTGAAGATTCTGTAAATAATGTATTAGCTGTCCCTCCTGACTTCCTTCTTTTGCAGTGTAGATAAAATTTTCACCAGAACCAGCTAGGAGTCTTTTGGTTGCAAGCAACAGAAACCCCAAGATGGCTTAGCAAAAAGGAAATTTATAGCCTCATGTACCTGAAATGTCCAGAGGGGAGGGCTAACTTGGGTACGGCCTTAGGTGGGTCACATGATGGTATCAGGACCTAGTACCACTTTGTCATTTTTCTGGGTGGGATCTATTCTTATATAGCCTCTTCCCAGCTATAGCTCCCCACCTGAACAACTCCCAACCCAGTGGGACTTCATGAGAGCTCAAAGAAAAGGTCCCTGTATAGAGTTTCATTGACCATGGTTAACCTGACTTGGGTCATGTTCCCTCTTGGGAACAAATCTCTATCACAAGAGGAATACAATATGCTGACTGCTAGGCCTGGGCCACATCCACCCTGAATGAAATCAACACCCCCCAAGATCAAAATATAGACTAGTGGTGAAAAAGGGGTGGTGACCCCACAGCTAAATCAGGTACAGTTATCTGAAGTAGAATGAATGGATGCTTGGTGTCCCCCAACTCCTGAAAAACAAAAAATGAATATTCACCTTATATGCAAAGTATTATTTAAATGATTGTTATAAACGGCAATATGGCTTCATCATCTAACACTCCACTGATCACCAGAGCTGGTTTAGCTGATCTTGGATCTCTTTTCCTATCTCATGCTCTCCTGGAATTGCACTAACTTGATTAAAGAAAGCAGGAGGACTATTTTTTCACAGCAGTATAAAAATATTCGGTAGAACATTTTGGGGTTACTTAGAGACCTCTCAAACAAGTCATAAATCCATTCAGACCTGAATTCATCTGACTCTACCATGCTCAACATATCTTCATCTAAAAAAAGATTTTTTTTTTAAAATTTGGCCAAATGATCCACAGTTCTAAACAGCTGGCTAAAGTTCATGTGGACATTCTCTGATGCCTTCAGACTAGAGTCCCTAACAAAAAAAAGGGAAAGAAGCTGGTTTGCTCTTCAAGGAGCCAAGCCAACCGCGGGAACACAGCATTTTTGTTCACAATGCCTTAAAATTTGTCAGCCTAGCATCAGCCAGTTTGGAGTTCCTAGACACCCCAAAACTCCACCTCCCATACATTAGAAATTACAACACAAAAGGAAGATGCCAGCTGCACAAAGCTGGTCACAATCCTACAGGGGACTCACTCTGAACCTGTCCAACAACGGGGCCTGGCCGGGAAAACACTGTGTGACCCAAAAGGAGAACCCTCAAAAATAACGTTTATTGGGTTGAAGCATATGAAACTGCTATTTCTGTAGGCCAGAAATAGTCAAATATCAACAATTGTATATCGTCACAGGAGACTATATTAGGGCAGCAGCAGTTTTCAAAGTGTGGTCTACAGATTCCTGGGAGGTCCCAAAGACCCTTTCAAGAGTAACACGAGGTCAAAATAATTTTTGTAATAATAGTAAAATGTTAATTTGCCTTTTTCATCATGCTCACGTTTGCACCTAAAGTGCAAAAGCAATGGGGGAACAAATTATACTAAGTTGCATTTCATTCCTTTATTTCAACTAAAACAACATATTGTATTGAATGCAGGAGCAGATAGAAGAATCCAGCTATGTTTCATTAAGCCCGCCGTTACCCGCTGTTAAAGAGATTTGCAAAAATGCTAAACAGTGCCTTTCTTCCCACTGATTTTTGTTTTGAGAAATGTTTTCCATAAAAGCATTTTATTTATGTCAACATGTCATGGGGTCATTATTGCTACAATGTAATGAATTAAGAAATATTTTTTTCAAGTGTAAATTTTAATTTCTCCTATGGTAAGTAGCAATAGCTATAATCCACATAAACAAAAACTCCCTGGGGTCTTCAATAATTTTTAAACATGCAAAAGATTCCTGAGACTAAAAACTTTGAGGTCTCCTGTATTAGGACGATCTGTGGAGAAACATACATGAAATGAAGTGTTGAGGATATTCGCAAGGAAGCGGCTGAAACGATGGTCAGCAGAGACTTGACCCGGAGGGGTAGAGAAGGTTGGCGTGGAAGGAAAGCCAGGAAAGGAAGATTAGGGAAAGGGGGTGGGGAAGGGGAGGGCGGGGCCCGGGTTTACTGTGGTCACTTGGGTGGAGCCAGAGGCCCAAACCTGGAGGTGGGCTGTTTGAGTTTCTAATGGCAAGGTCGGACCTATAGGGATTGACAGCGATCTGGGAGTGACCTTAGAGAGGGGTGGCTGAGACCGAGGGAAGAAGAAGGTCGCTCGGAAATCGGGGGTGAACTATTCATAATTCAGAGGTCGGGGCGCAAGAACATTCCTGGGGAAATCACCTGCATAGCCCCCCCCCAAAATCCCCAAGGACACTGCGCTTGCGGGGGTGTGGATGTGATCCGGGCCTGGTTACCCAGGTGTGTGTGGTGTGTTTCGAGGAGGAGCGGGACAGGTCCGCGCGTTGGGTAGGATGGAATGGTCACATACGTGTCACATCGTGTGTAATGGGGGACGCGGGGGACAGTGTATCCGTGTGGGACACGCGGACAAGGGGTCCATGTGGACATATTTGTGGCGCTGTGGGTACTGCGGGAGCCCTGATGAGCGGAGGGAGAGGGAGGAGTGTGTGCGCGTGGCGAGTGTCCGGAACGTGGCTGCGGCGTCAGGGGACGAACGAGGATGGGCTGGCGCTTGTCGCAAGGTGAGGGAGGTGGCGGGGGAACCCGGCGGTGCGGTGGCCGGGCTGCAAGCTCCGCCCGCGGGCTCTCCCGGGGCTTCCCCGCCCCTGCGCCTGCTCCCTCCCCCGCCGTCTGGCCGCGCTCGCCCGCTGTCGCCGCGCCACCTCCACTCGCCGCCGCCGTCCCAGCGCGGCCGCCGCCTCCGCCGCAGTCGCCGCGGCAGTGCGCATCCCAGCCGTCCCCGATCGTCGCCAGAGCAGGTATGACGGCACCCCCGGCCCGTCTTGTTCCCCCGGGGCGCGCGCTCTGCTGTCTGGCCTCAGTTTCCCACCGGAGGGCGCTGGGGTGCCCGGCCTGGGGGCTGAACCCGTGGGGGGAAGGGCGGGGCTGGAGGGTACGAGAAGTCCCCGGTGTGCGGGCTCGGGGCTCGGGGCTCAGGTCCCGTGAGGGTCGGGGCTGGCGGAGAGGGCTGCAGAGCCCTCGCACAGAGGGGGCGGTGTGAGGTGTCCTTTGAGAGGTGACAGCCGCGAAACTTGAAACTTGAGCGCGCGTGCGACGTGCGTGGTGCCGCGGAACAGAACGCTTTGCTCGAATGAGTACGCGACCAGACTTCACCCACACAGCATCCCGTGAGGTGGGCTCTCCTGGTGTCCCCATTTTACAGAGGAGAAAACTAAGGGTGAGAGAGAGGATGAAGCTTCCCTAGGTCCCAGTGACAAGATGCTGAGCTCAGATTTGAACCCAGGCAGTCTGACCCCGGAGCCTACCTCTGTCAGCTCGCCTCCTCTGAGGAGCTTCAGTTTGTTCTCCAAGGGTCCCCTTTGGGGCGGTGCTGGGGAGGAGGCCGGACCCGAACCCCTGCGGTCTATCCGCCTGAGGACTCTGCAGCGCTGAGTTTATGTCGGGAGAATGTCATGTCGCTTACGTGTGCTGGAGGGAGGGAGGGGACACAAGGGGTGTGGGATACAGAGTGAAGATCTTCCCCCTCTAGCGCGGATGGAGAAACTGAGGCTGAGTTTAGGGAGGAAGCGGCTGAGGTTCTCCCACCCACAGGAGGCACAACAGCTCCCCACCCCTCCTCCACCGGGGATGGGGGCAGAGCGACCAAGGCTGGCAACTGGCCCTGGCGGCCCCGCCCTCGGAGAGTCCACGGAGGACCTGTCTGAACATTCCCAGAGGCCTGTATGTCCCTGTGGTCCCGACTCCCCTGAGCCACCCAACCTGCCTACCCACTGAACTGGGTAATTCCATGAGGAGGACACAAATCCACTCTCCCTCCTCCACTGCCTTCCAGCCCCTGCCCTCCCGCTCCCCAAAGGTAATTGGGGGTGTTCCTTCTAGTCCTTTCCCTGTACCTGTACAGTCATAGGTACATAGCCATAGAAAATATGTAAAATATTTAGCAATGTTGTGGGCAGATAGTGAATAGAAATGCTATGACCCGTTTATATCATTCTGCATCTTGTTATATATCAAGTTATCTCTTTGAGAGCTATTCATGTTGCTGCGTATAAATCTAGCTTATTTGTTTAAACTGTGGCATAGTTGTCCACCATGGGTATGCCTACTGATGAGCACCAAGGTGACAAAAATGTTTGGACTGGTTTTTATTTCAGCCTCTCCTATAAATTGATATCTCTGGGTTAAGTTCAATTTCCTGTTCTTTGTCCTAACACACAAACACACAGGCGTGCACACACACCTCTATTCTGTCTGTCTGTGGCCAAGGACAAACACCACGCTTCCTCTAGCTGCAGTCTCCACTGAGCCTTGTGGGCGGGCTCTGCCTGTCCTGTATGCACAGGTCCCATGGTGGGCCAGCCCCAGGGGTTCTCTCTAGATGTCCCCAATGCCACCCTATCCTCCAATAGGAGGCGGAAGGACTTAGGAACCACAGGCTGACAGAATGGAGTGACCAGGGTCCTATTTGTGTGCCACAAACTTTCCAGGCCCAGGTTGCAGCATAAGGAGAGTGTTTTTGCCCTGGAATTCATGACAGAACCATCACAAGTTTGGTGGAATGCCCTGATAACGGTCAGGGTGATGAAATGCCAGAATCAGAGATGCTTGCATTACAATCCCAACTTCAGCACTGCCTGACTCGGGAAGTTCCCTTCCCTTCTCTGAGCCAAAGTTTTCTCATCTGTAAAATAGACATGATGATAATGGCAACATCTCCAAACTGTTGAGTGAATCAATGGGATGATGCAAACAAAACACTTAGGGCATCATCAGCATCAGTAAGCAGAAAGTCTTATCCTGGACAGGGGAGACCCACAGATGGCCCTGGAGTGGGATGATGCTCAGAGCCACCATTTGGGACTTCATTCACCACCCAAATGCAAACCAGAAAGTCCTGCGCACCAAGTGGTAGTCAAAAATGAGATTTCTGCTTCTTGAGAGCCAAGCCCGGCTCACCGTGGAGTCTAAAAGTGTCAGAGTACTTACAAAGGGTTTGCTGTGTACTTGGTTCTGAGCTGGGACACAAAACTGAAGTGAGCTGAGGTGCCCACCTTTGGAATACAAGAGACAGCAGAAGTCACAAAGAGGGCCTGCAGGTAGCTTTTGTGAAGCCCATGCTCCTTTTTAACATTTTAGATTATTCTCAAGATTTTACAAAATGGGAGATGTCATGTAAAATTTCTTATTTCTGGATCCTCTTGAGACATCAGAAAAGTTGGCAACCGGAGGCCCAATATTCGGCTACCCCTTTAGATGGGGCAGGCACCCCGCAGGGCACCACAGTCCCCACCTGGCTGAGCCCTCAGTCACTAAGAGCAGCATAGTGTAAAAGTTAACAACACAGATTCCACAGCCGGTCTCTGACTCCTAACTGAGCCACTGATTAATTGAATGGTTTCAGGCAAATTGTTGAGCATTTTTGTGACTCCATTTCCTTATGTGGAAACTGGGGATGTGTAAAACCCTCAAAGGGTTATTTTTAGGCATTAAATGAGGCAACACACATGAACCTCTTAGAACAGCGCCTGGATCACAGTAAACACTAGCTGAATATTGGTGATGGTGCTGCCGATTATGGTGGTATTAACTGCTGGCCTGATCCCTGTAACAGTGCGTTTGTACTCCAAATCATACTCCGTATAAAATGTTATGGAAACATGGCTGGGGGGAGGAGGTAACACTTTGAGCCCCTTCTCCAAATGAGATATTGCAATCCTAGAAACTTTTGCTGCCTAAGGACAGGAAGGGAACAATATTTCAAGGAAAGATACAAAGAGGAGGGGACTTCTAAGATGGGTTTTAAAGGATGAATAGGAGTTCTTTTGGAGCAGTGGGGTGAGAAAGGCATTCCACACAGAGGAAACAACCTTTACAAAAGCCTGGAGGCGTGACCAAGCAAAATATGTTTAGGAAGTGATGTAGTCTGATGTCACTTTGCAATAAGGTGAGTAGGAACAGCAGGCAGATGAGTCTGGGGTGACAGAAAAGGAACATGAGGCCATGATGGGGCTCGAAGCAAAAATAAGGGTGAGTATTCCTGAGTAACTACCATGTTCAGGTGCTCTTATAATCACCACCTCTGCAATTGCCCGGCAATCAGGTTTTGTGATCTCCGTCTCAGCGGTGAGGGAGACAGAGGCTTAGGAAAGGTAAGCCACTTGTCCCAGATCTCACAGTGGGCCAGTGGTGGAGCTGGGGCCAGCCGTCAGATCTGTCTGGTCTAAAGCCTATGTGACCTCTCTGAGCCTTGGTTTTCTCATTGTAAAGTGGAAATAGTACCAATGGAACCTACTGCCCAGATGCATTGGGTTAGATGAGAGAATGAACGCACAGGACCGGCACACAGCAACTGCTGGTGTTATTTCCACTGGATTGAGTTCCCCCAGCCCTCTTGGCCAAACTCACACCTCTACCTAGTCTCAGATGGTAGAGCTCAGGGAGTGAGTGACCCAGGCCAGTGGGTCTCAGAGTATAATCCTCCAACCAGCAGCATGGAGCATCACTGCCTGGAGCTTGTCAGAAATGCTGATTCTTGGCCGGGCATAGTGGCTCACACTTGTGATCCTAGCACTCTAGGAGGCCAAGGCAGGAGGATCACTTGAGGCCAGGAGTTCAAGACCAGCCTGTGCAAGAGTGAGACCCCCATCTCTACAAAAAACTAGCTGGGCATTAGTGGTGCACGCTGGTAGTCCCAGCTACTCAGGAGGCTGAGGCAGGAGGATGGCTTGAGGCCAGGAGTTTGAGGTTGCAGTGAGCTATGATGACGCTACTGCATTGTAGCCTGGGTGACAGAGCAATACTCTGTCTCAAAATAACAAAAAAAAAAATACCCTCTTAGTGATTTGGTATTGCAAGACAAAGGCATGTCGCTCTCAGCCCTGGTGCAGGGAAGGAACCATATCTTTCCAGAGAGGAAGGTTACTGAGGGGCCTAGTGGAGTTTCTGGGATAATTATTCTTTCAAACTTGCTCCCTTCCTAGTCTTACAGCTTCCAGTCTGCCCACCTTGAGGGCCCCGGGCAAAATTTGACATTTAGAGGCGCTGTTCCTAGCTAGGAAGGCCCCAGGCAGCTGGAGACCTGCTCCTACTTCGCCTGCACCTTACAGAAAGCCTGTTCTTAGAGACCCCTCTGCGCCTGGGAGCCTCCGTGGAGTCTCCTCTGGCCCCCAGGAGAATGTGTGTCCAGGCACAAGTCCTGAGCAGTGGGACATGACCCCATGGCTGTGCAAGAGGACCGTTAAGGAGTCCCCAGGTCAAGCGACAAGGAGGTAAGCCCAGGTGGGGGATGGTCATGTCCTGCTGAGAACCGCCAATCAGGAAGCAGGCCCCCTCCCCCTCTGCTCGCCCTCTTGGAAACACTAAGTATCCGTAAGGAGGCAGGACCCGCTAAAGAGAGATAGCACAGGCCTTGCCTGAAAGATTACTGGCTCTGGCTACATACAAGTGAGTATGTTCTGAATGACCAAAAACAAAATCCAAAAAAAACCCCATAAACCCCAGGCACTCCAAACTAGTAAAAATATTTGCCACCATTATGACAAAGAGTTAATTTCATAGATCAAGAACTCTTGCAAATCAGAGTAGGGGCTTTGATCATGAAAGGACAAATATTATGTGATCCCACTTGTATGAAGTACCTAGAATAGGCCAATTCCCAGAGACAGAAAGTAGAACAGAGGTTCCCAGGGCTGGGGGAGGGGAAAGGGGGAGTTGCTGCTTGATGGGTATGAAGTTTCATCGTGTGTGGGATGATGAAGTTCTGGAAATGGATAGTGGTGATGATTGCTCGACATTGTGAATGTTCTTAATGCCACTGAACTGCATGCTTACAAATGGCTAGAAATGATAAATTTTATGTTTGTATATTATGCTGCAATAAAAAAAATTTAGGGATGAATCAAAAAATTAACAAATAGGGCTTTGACATCAGATTGGTTGGGTTCTAGTGCTTCGTTCTACCACTGCTCAGTGCTGTGTACTTGATCAAATGACTCTACCTCTTTAAGCCTCAGTTTTCCCATCTGCAAAAATGGGGGCTGTCAAAGAGTGCTGACCTCACAGGAATCCCACAAGGGTTAAATTACCCATACAAAGTGCTCTCTCTGCGTGTCTGAGGCTATTGTAAGAGGTCAGGAATCGGAGAGTACAGAGGCCAGAATCAGCGATTGGACCAAATACTAAGACCAGCAGGTACCCAGGGAGTTTGTAAAAGCATCAAGTCTAGATTTTTATATCACTTTGTATTTGCAAAATTATAAAGAAATTATGTTTCCATAGGTAAATTGTAAAATGTAGATTCAAACAAAATCTTCTTGCCTGATGGGGATACGCAAAAGATGCAACAATTCATTACCTGGGGCCTGCTAACCTACAGATATTTGAATCCTGGTTCAGCTACTTATTAGCTGTGTGACCTCAGGCAAGTTACTTACCCTTTCTGTGCTTAAGTTTTCTGGTCTTTAAAGCAGAGCTAATAAGAATTCTCACCTCATTAGGGATGTTGTGAGAACTAAATGTGTCAAATGCTTCGAACAGTGCCCAGCACACAGAAATAAATGCATGTTAAGTAAATAAACTTGAAATAAGCCTGAAAGTCTTAGCATTTTTATTTTTAAAAGGAGAATTTATTTTTTACATGAAGGAAACAGTGTCCTAGCCAAAATGTAGTTGTGGAGCTGAGCTGAACCTGGAGGAGTTCCCTGGGGTGGGTTTGCTGGGAGGTGGCTTGGGGTGCCCAGCTGATGAAGGTGGGCTTGTAAGACACTGAGGCTCAGAGAGGTTCAGAGACCTGCCAAGGGGCCACACAGCAATATCGAAACCCAAGTTCAACCCCAGCTTTCCCTCCCCAGTCCCTCCCTGACTGGTAAGGTCTTGAGGATTGGGGGGTAGTGGCCCCTTGGCAAATTTGCATGGCCCTTTCCTTGCAGACCTCCAGGACAAATCCAGGAAGCCTTATTTCTCCTCCATGTGCTGGGGAGCTCATTCCCAAGCCAAGGTCTGGAAGGAGGCCTAAGATCTGGGAAGTCTGGGGCACCCTCTCTCAGGAGCTACTCCTGCTTTGACTCAACTGAGGATCTTAAGCAGGGACTGGATCGCAACCTCCTCAAACTCGCTTCTGCTCCCTGGCAGCCGATTCTTGAAATTCCTCTGCGGGTGTCTCGCCTATGGTGCGTGGAGGTTGTTGACTCTCTGATTTAGCTTAAGGCCTTGAATCCTGGTTGAAAGGCACCACTCCCCACCCTACCCCTGCCCCAGGAGGGATCACCTTTGTCCCTTCTCGGGGACAAAGTTTGCACCCCAGTGAGAAGGAGCTGGATAGAGGCTTGCTTTGGTGGGTTTGGCCAGTGGGAGAGAAACAAGGAACCTCTGGGGCTGAGGCTATGGACTTCAAGACAGCATTTGAAAGACGGTTTTAGAGATTGGGGGCAAACGTGAAATGTTTAGAAACATGCGTGGCACATGGTAGGCGCTCATTAATGGGCCTGAGGGTGGGGTTGGAAAGGAGATAAGGGAGAGAGGGAGATTAAGGGAGAGATCAAAGCCACAAGAGACAGCCACGAGCCTGTCCAGGGCAGAGACCCCTGCTTCCTGCACGCAACGCCCACCCTCCCTCCCCGGTTGCATGGAGGGGGGTGGAGTGGGGGCAGAAGCGGGCCCCAGGGAGGAGGAGGACTTCATCATGCCACTCCCCGGGAGGCAGGATCTTTGCCCACCCTGAAGGGGCCAGGGGAGTCCTAGTCTACCCCAGGCTGCTCAGGGGGCCGATTCCTGTCCTTAGAGCATTAAGGCCGAGGTTTAGGTATTAAATGCTACCAGGCTTCTTAATTCTACCTCAGTCAGGCAGTTTGTTTAATGGTTACGAGTTTGGGAGTCAGATAGGCTGGAGCTGGGGCTTAGCAACCTCTGAGTTTCCACCCCTCACCTGTCTACCGGATACTAGTATCCAGCGGCCGCCTGACCCTGGTCACTGGCTGCACGCTGGTCACTGTTCTGATCAACGCCAGGAATGCTACATTGCTCGTTGCTCACTGTTCTTGCCCCGCTTGGAGAAGAGATGAGGGTGGGGTAGTGGGAGGGAGAGGCCTGGGCTGAAAAGCCAGAAACGCCTTTATCTGTAGAATTCAGGGAAAGTTGAGAGACCGGAATCTGGGCCTGAGTGTGTGTGTGGCGGGAGGGCTGACGTTCATGCGGACAGATTCGCTGGCTGTTGGAACAGGGCCTGCCTGGGCCTCGCCCCTCCCGGACCCCTTCGCACAGGTGACAGAGAGTGGGCAGCCCGGCCAAAGGATGATGGGCACGCTGGACAGACCCCCTCCCCGCCTGCCCCCCAGAAGGCAGAACCGGCGACGGGAGTAGGGGGAAGGATCTGGAGGGAGGTGGGCATTTGGTGGAAGAGAGAAGGTGCCTTTTTTTCCCCAATGCAAAGCATATTCTCTTTGCAGTTCATTCATTCATTCAACAAATATTTAGGGAGCGTTTCCTGAGTGCTATAACACTAGTTCATAGGAATCTAAACATCTAGAAAGCAAAGTTTTGAGTATTTTGTTTGCTGCTGTCGCCCAGGTCCCAGTAGTTGCTCAATTAATGTTTATTGAATGAATGAATGATGGTGGATGCGGTCTAGCATTGGGCTGGATGCCGAAAATATGGTGGTGGGCAAACCACGTATCTCAGCCCCCAGACTCCTCAGACCCCCATCTCACAATCCTCTCCCCAGCATCACCCCGATCCTGAATCCCCAGTGGGCTGTGTTCCTGTTGGATCTTATGATCGAGTTGGCTAAACCCCACCCTAAGATCCCTCTGGAAAGAATCTCACTCACTCAAGGGGGTGTGGCCACCTTGTCTGGGCACCCTGTTGTTTTGTTTGCCTTACACACGGGGATGAACTGGCCTCTGTGAATCTTCCAACACCTGTTAAGGTTTGTCAAATAAATGCTGATGGAGCCCTACAGTCATAATAATACAAATAGGCAGCGTTTTTTAAGGATAGACTACATGCCGGGCATGTGCAGTATTTCACTGAAATCTTTCAGCAACTGTAGGTACAATTATCATCCCTGATTGACACATGAAGAAACTGAACTCTCTTCCTGCATGATTTCCTTGTGTCCTTACAACAGTCCAGTGAAACAGGTGATGTAATTGTCTGCATTTTGCAAATAAGAAAACAGGTTTAGAGAGGTTAAGTAACTTGCTCAAGGTCACACAGAGCTAGCAAATGGTGGATTGAAGCCCAAGCAGTTTGACTGCAGAATCCACTCCGTTCACCCCACCCTGCCTTTCCTCGGCTTCCTGGTGTCATCTGAGAGGTGAGTGTGGAGGAGGAGTGGAAATTTTTTTCTCTGTGACATGGCTCTCGAAGGCTCTGGTTCACCTGCAGCTAAGTGTAAGGTTTCGGCTTTTCACTGTGCCGGGAATCGCCCTGGGTCACCGTGTGGGTGAAGATCCTAATCTCCCCCAACAAAGAGGGCCGGCCGGTGGCCAGCTTGCGCATGGCTGTGATTCTCAGCACCTCGCCTTGGAGGCACCGTGTCCTCAGCCTCCAAATCTCCCTGGAGGCCAGCCTCCTCCCACCAGGTGGCCTTCTGAGGAGCCCAGGAAGCCCATGAAAACTGGGCCTGCCTCCCATGGTCTCGGTTCCAAGGCAAGCTACTCTGCCAGCCCCGTCCTGGCACCAGGCAGGGGACATGTGGTTGGCAGGAAATGGAGACATAGCAGGAAACAGGGGGAAGGGAGAAAAATGTCACCCTTCTTTCTCTTTCTTGTCTCTGATTCATTCCTTGCACCCAGTGTTTGGGGAGGACAGTGTTTATTTAATAATCTCCAATGCGGTGGAACCCATTCTGGAGGTCTGGGGCAGGGGGAGCCCAGGTGACCCGGCAGTTACAGGGCACTCACTGCAGAACAGGCCCAGAGAGCAATGATTTGCCTGGGTTCCCTCATTTAACCTGCGCACAGTACCCGATCGAGTGGGTACATCATCACCATCACACAGCCCCCATCTCACCATCCCCATCAGCATTTTGGTCACATGGCGTCCCAGACCCAAGGCCCAGCCCTGAGGACATGAAGTGCCAGTCCCCTAGAAACAAGGTTAAGGGCTGGGCGAGGTGACTCATACCTGTAATCCCAGTGCTTTGGGAGGCTGAGGCAGGAGGATCACTTGAGGCCAGGAGTTTGAGGCTGCAATGAGCTACGATTTTGCCACAGTACTCCAGCCCGGGCAAGAGAGTGAGACCCTGTCTCTAAAAAAAAGAAAGAAAGATGGTTAAGATTTTGGGCCCTAAAGCCTGAAAGACCCAAATTTGATTCTTAGCTCTGTCACTTTCCAGCTGTGTGACTTCAGGCAATTGACCTAACCTCTCTGAGCATCAGAGGCCTCCTCTATAAAACAGGGGTGATCACCTCTATAAAACAGAGGTGTTCCCGCCTCACAGGGCTGTGGCGAGGGACACATGCGCCAATGCCTGTGAAGCACTGGCACAGGGCCTGGCTCAAATCATAAAAGCAAAACAAACACAGGAACACATTCTGGCGAGGGAACAGCAGTTAAGGGAACAGCTCGGGGCATCTGTTGGGAGTTCCCAGCAGGCCTGGATTGCAAGAAATAGGTGTCACCCAGTGTGGGAACAGGACTGGAGAGACCACTCAAGGGCCCTTCTTTCTTCACGAGGAGCCAAGGTGTAGAGGGGCAGGAGGGGAGCTTTTGCCTGGAGCAGAGCTGAGAGTTGGAGCTGGAGCTGCAATCAGTCTAGTCTGAGAAAGATCAGGAAACAGGATGCTTTTCTGGGCTAGATGGAGGAGGCCCCAGTGTCCTGCTCCTGACCCAAAGAGACCCTCCCCATGCACAGTGGCATTTCCTTCTGGGTCCTTCTCCCTTTTTGGTGATTTGCTTCTGAACAGCAATAAAGGTGGGCACCCAAAGTCAATGCCATGCCAGGGAGCCCTGAAGGTCTTGCCTCCGGCCTCCAGGACTGCCACAAACAGCTGGGGTGGGAAAGCAGGCATTGTGTGCTTTGCAACTCCAGAGTTGTCATTGTCATTCACACACACTACATTATGAATGATGCCCCTAAGAGTTGTGAGTTGTAAGGTGTCCAACCTGCACAACTGTACAGGGCTGCTCTGCCATCCTCCTTCTTCCTAGAGAGGGTGCAGAACTACCTTGGGCGCCCCAGCTCCAGCTGCAGCTCAAAGCAGAGAAAGGTTGAGTGGCTTCTAGATGCCAATCAAGACACAAAGGGCCCAGTTTTACTGCCCAAGGCTTGTCCTGGAGAAGATTGTGCTGAGCATTGTGGTGACCGGTGAGGGTGGTGGATTGGCGATTGTCCTTTATATAGATTATCAGGAGACAATGTAGCAAAGTGATTCTGAGAGCAGGCTCTGGAGTCAGACAGACATGGTTTCATTCTTGCTCTCACTGTGTGACTTTGGGCAAATCACCTGACCTCTCTGTGCTTCTGTTTCCTCAACTAAAAAAAATGGATATATGCTAATACACATGAGTATATGTACATATATTAGCTCTCTCTGTCTTGCAGAGTTGCCATGAGCAGGAAAGAAGATGATGTGGGTAAAGCACTAACCACGGTGCCAGCTGCATAGTAAACAGTCACTACATGTTAAGAGTCAACGAAATTACCAGGCAGGCAGGTGAGGCTCAGGGTCACCTATTGGAAAGCAGCTCCCCGAAATCCTGCCAGGGTGACAGAGGATGTGGGACCCAACCTGAAGTCTTTGGCCCAGAGCCAGACTGAGTCAATATTTAATCGGGCCTTGTCAATAGAACCTTTCCGTAATCAAGTGCTACTAAGATTTCTGAGGTTGCGTAGGGCCGACTGCGAGGGCAAATACCGGGAAAGAGAAAGCGGCCAGCAATCTGCGCCCCAATGCCCTCAAGTCACTTTCTAGCCCAGGGGTCTGCAAACTATGGCCTGAGGGCCCAGTTCAGGCCACCAGGTTTTCGTGTAGCCTGTGAGCTAAGCATGGTTTTGAGATGGTTGAAAAAAAATAAAGAGAAATATAATATTTCACGACACGTGCAAATTATGTGAAATTCAAAACGCACTGTTTGTAATAAAGTGTTGTTGAAACACAGCCACACTCGATCACTTACGTATGATCCGTGGCGGCTTCCCCTCTGCAATGGCAGCGTGGAGCGGCTGTGTCGGAGACCGTCCGGCGATGAAGCCTAAGACATGCCTGTCCGGCCCTTTCCTGAAGGTTCTGCCGATGCTTGCTCTAGCTCAGTGGTTCCCAAACTCTGCTGCATGTTCGAATCACCTGGGGAAACTTTTAAAAGCTGGAAGCTCAGCTCATAGCCCAGATTAAGTAAATCAGAACACCTGCGGTGGGAGCCGGGCATCAGTATTTTTTTAAAGATCTTCAGGTGACTCCGTTATACAACCGAGTCTGGGAGCCTCCGCTCCAGCCCTCCCGGAGTCTCTACTGTGTGCCACTTGCCAAGCACAGCTGTGACAGTCCCTCTCATAGCTCAGAAAGCTTGTGCAGAGTTTAAGGCATCTTTCCTGCCGGTGCCCCACAGACATTATTTTGTGTGACCCACAGGGTCATTTTTGCATCGGGAAGTCTCACCGTGGCATCCAGGTCTCCAGATTCCCTTGAATAATGGTAAGCGCTGGCCATCTCAGCCTGTATTTCCAAATGGCAATCGTGAGCTAGATCTGACTCGGCTTCATTTCTTTGCTATCCCAGCTTGGTCCCTGCAAGGCTGAGTTTGAGACCCGTGCCTTCGTGGAAAGGAATGGCAGTAGGCCCACGGCTCAAATTGTAACGTGCATGCGAGTCACTCGGGGTCTTGTGAAGATGCAGATTCTAACTCAGTACGTCTCGTGGGGCCCGAATTTTGTGTCTCTAACTAGATGATGTTGCTGGTACTGCTGGTCCTAGTGTCATATTTGGAGGAGTAAGGCGGTGGGCCAGTGGTTCTCACACTGTGGCATGGCCCAGAATCTCCTGGAAGGCTGAAAAGCCCAGGTGGGGCCTTTCTGGCAAGTTCCCGGGTGATGCTGCTGTAGCCAGTCTGGGGACCAGACTTTGAGAACCACTGTTCTCAGCTCTGCACTGACCCTGTCGACTCTGACATGAGGCGGGGTGCCCCGAGGTCTCCCAGATGGCAGGACTTTCATTCTTTCTGAGGACAGACTCCTTGATACCCAGTTCTCACTGAGAGAATCGGGTCTTGGTTGGCTTCTTCAGCCAGCTGTCTCTTTGGCCAGAGCCAAGTGGTTTCCTCAAGTTCAAACTCACAATTTAAAGACATAATTGGAGCCCAGAGACAGCAGAAGTTTTTGTTCGTTCCTTGCAAACCTCTTCCCCATTCCAAGGGCTTCTGATCCGTGCAGTTTACGGCAAAGGCCCCCTCTAAGGAGGTCTCACATTAGATACCACAGGCGGCCCTGATGAAAGAGATTTCAGCCCCAGATATGGGGGCTTCAGGCCTGTAGCCACAGGGGTGGGAGGGGAGAAGCCACACCCTGCAGATAGCTGCGGCCGGCCGCTGCAGCTTCGGAGCCCTGGGCAGGGCCCTCCCACGGGTCAGGCTGGGCCGAGAGCCATCCGCCACAACTGCCTTGAACAAGAATGACCACCCAGGCCCCAACCGGTTCCCCGGAGTCCTTGAACTTGAGAGGGCTGGCAACCAGATCTGGATGGGTGAGCTTAAGGAGATGGGAGATTGTGAATTACTGAAGTCTCTTCCTGCACCCTTGCGAGCAGGGACTGGCTGCCTCGCTGGGGCTCCTTGTTGCTCTCGAAGCCAGAGCCCCTCTGGCTTGTGGGGGGCCAGAACCCCAGCCCGTGTGTGGGGGTGTGTGCAGGGCCAGTGTCTGCTGTCCACCCAGGCAGGGCTGTCAGGTGCCACATGACAGCAGGGCCATGGGAGAGGCAGGGGTACGAGGAAGCTCGGACAGCCCCCGTGCAAACCCTGGCGCTCCACTCGCCAGCGCGGTGACCTTGGGCAGCCATCCGTGCTGCGGAAGCAGTGATTCCTTGTGGGACTGACTCAACGATTAAATGACATGATGTGTATGAAGTGCTGTGATGGTTCCTGGCACACGTTAGGTGCTCAACAAATGGTGGCTGCTATTGTCACCATAATACTGGATGTTAATTGTGATCATTTAGTCCCATAAGACTGCCCTGACGCAGCCTCCCTCCCACTCTCTTGCAGCCTTCCAGACACAGTAGTTTGCTTATACTCGAAAAACACCTATTTGGCAGCAACTGTATTCATTCTGATATTCAACCCATATTTAAGTGTCTACTGTATGCCAGCCGTTGCTGTAGGTCAGTGCTGTCCAATATAACACAAGCCGCAAATTCAAACCATATAAGCAATTTAAAATTTTTTAATAGACACATTTTAAAAAGTAAACACACACTGCTGAATTTGACTAGCTTAAATAATGTAAAAATGAGCAGATAAAATTGATTTTAATAATATATTTCATTAAACTCATATCTAAAATATTGTCACTCAGCATATAATCAATATTAGATTTTGAGGGGACACAATTCAGCCCATAACAGAGCTCAAAGTGGCAGGTGGATGGAGGGAGACTGTCAGCCCCCACCCCACCGCGCTCCTGCACCCACAAGCAGTGGTGACATTCAGAATGTTTAGGGGAAGGCATCTTCCAATTGCAAAGGCTTCCAGCCAAAACAACCCTTGAGACCATACCAAGGGCACAGTGGCTGAATGTTAACCCTGCCCACCAGCCCTAAAGTCCACACATTCATTGAGCACCTACTGTGTGCAGAGCTCCAAGCTCAAGCATTGGGAAATCTGTCCAGGAAGCTCCCCACCCAATAGGATAATCAAGAGGGAGACATAAATAGCCCTGCTATGGAGCCGGATGGGAAAACTGAAATAGGAGAGGTTCGTGGTCTGAAAATATTATGGGGCTACGGAGGAGGGAAGATGACTTCCATTCGTTGAGGACTTCTTGGAGGAGGACGCATGAGAGCTGGTCCTGGAATTGTGTAGGGGATCTGTGGGGGAAAGGCGCCCCAGGGCAGAGAAGCAGCATGAAGGAAAGCGTGGCGGTGGGAATTCCCAGAGTACCGTGGGACTTGTCGTGTGGTCGGGTGGGTAAGACAAGCGAAAGAGCAGCTGCTCGTGGGCACTGATGTCTCTCTGTGCCAGACACTGTGGCAGGTGCTCCCCATTTGCAATTTAATCTTCGTACCTAACCCAATGAAGCCGGTTCTATTTCCCTCTCATTTTACAGATGGAGAAACCAGGGCACAGAGAGGGTAAGCAAATTCCACGAGGTCACCGGTGAATTAGTGACAGAGATGGGATTCAAACCCAAGTTCTTAACCACCACTCCATTGTGAAGGGCAGTTCAGGGAATAAAAGGAGACACATAGGCTGGGGCCAGGTTGTGAGTTGTCTTGAACGCCAGCTAAGGGTTTGGCCTTTATTCTGCAGACACCAGGAAGCACCGAAAGTTTCTGACAGGACCGTGACACAGTGACAGCTAAGCCTCTGGGAAGTGAAAGCCAAAAACCGAATCTTTCATTTATCGAGCTGGGAAACTCCCCTTCCAGAACCATCCTTTCTAAGGCAGCCTTGCAAATAAGTATGTATACTTAACACATTTTTATCTTTCTTTCTCCCTAGTAATTATAGTAGCCAACATTTATTCAACAGAATGCCAAGTGTTTTACATACATTATCTCATTTTAATCCTCACTGAAAACAAAACAAAATAAAATAAAAACCCAGGGAGGGAGGTACTATTGTTGGCCCCATTTACAGATGAGATAGCTGAGGCTTGGAGAGGTGATGTGATTTTGCCAAGGTCACCCAGCCATTAAGAGATGGGGTGAAGACCTCACCGGTGTGTGTCTGACTCCAAAGCTCACGTTTTTAATTGTAACAGAGTCATTCTTGTTTCCCAGTGGGAAACAGAGAGACACTCTCTAGAGCTGTCCCTCAAAATGTTATCAGACTGACCTCACTTTGCTGACTATAGTCAGGGACACCGCATTTTTTTCTCAGTGGAACAACCACCTCCCTCTTCTACCTCTACCCATCCCATGAGCGCCCTGCCGTGCACACACACACACCTGGTTTCTTCCAGGTCTTGGCAGACACCATCCAAG
The DNA here is from genome assembly GCA_963574885.1 of Lepilemur ruficaudatus. Lineage (NCBI taxonomy): Eukaryota > Metazoa > Chordata > Mammalia > Primates > Lepilemuridae > Lepilemur > Lepilemur ruficaudatus. The sequence goes on along the minus strand of CAUYRT010015704.1, from coordinate 153,190 downwards.
TTGCCTCCAGCCTTGGCAGGCAGGGAGGGAGGGAGGGAGCAAAGGAAACTGACCACATTCTTCCTCGCTAGCTGTCAACACACGCCACCCATGCCGGGCAAGTGGCCACTTCCAACTGCGTAAAGGCAGGGCCATGGTCCTAGGTGCTCACTATTGGCACCCCCAAGACATCTGTCCATTAGGGTACGATGACATGGCTCCTGGCATGGGGCCTGGTGGGCGAGGTGTTTTCCCGTGTAATTGTGATTGTACAGGATAAAGCCTGGTGTCGCTGAATAGTCGGGCAATAAGGAAAGCAAACACGGCGTTAAGACTCTGTCAACAAGGGTTTGGAAGAGAGAGGCCGTCCAGGAAACGCAAGTTCTGGTGCGGCCACCTCCTCTGAGACCCATCGCTGGCTCACCTTGTGCCCGAGAGAGCAGGAGGGGTCCTCCTCCAGGAATTGTAGAAAGGACTGTCAGGCTGCTAGGAGCAGATTTTCCTAGTTCATTGAACACCTCTCCCTTCTGGTTTCTTTTTGAATTTTTTAAAAACCTATAAAAGTAACAGAAACTTTTGGGAAACAGGTGCAAGTATTAGAACACAAGCTGAAGTGTGCCTCCAATCTTAACTTCTTTCACAAGCTCCCGTTCTGCCAAGAGTAGAAACTTAACTCCACCAACCCAACATCTCCCAGCCCCGCGCCCCAGACTCGCATCTAAATGCCAGGAAGCTTAACTTTTTTTAAAGTCTGTATTTGCTGCTGTTCTATAACCATTTTTCCTAACCATCAATCTCTCGATATACCTCTCATCTCACCTTTTTCAAATAGCATTCTACGATAAGTTTTTTTCCATTTCGCTATAAAAAAATCATCTTTCACTTATTATTTTTTATGATACAAGCCATATATGCATTGTAAGAACATTACAAAACACAAATAAAACAATTTTTAATAACCTGAGATCCTGTGATCCAGAAATAGCCACTACAAACATTCTGATTAGTGCCATCTGAATGTTTTTCCTATGCATAGATACATATAAATCCACAGATTTCTTTTAAACAAAAATAATTAACTATTCTTTCTAACGGCTCCCCAGTATTTCATTTTGTACCCATATTATGGTTTGTCAAATCCTTCTGCTCTTGTATACTCAAGGTTTCTTGCCATGAGCATCTGTGTCTACGCAGAGAAGCCAGGCAGAGGAGATGTGATCACCTCTCAAACCCAACTGTGGCTCTTGGCCACCAGGTGAACAAAGAAATGACAAACCAGGTGCACTCCAGTCTCTTGACAAGACGGGTCCTCCAAGGCTCAGTCTGCTGGCCCAAGGCCAGACTTAAGTTTGTTTCTCCTTTAAAAGGACATTCAGAAAGAAAAAATAAGTGAGAAGGTCTTTCTCTTGGCTGTAGCCACTTCTGCTGCCTTGGAGTTTGGGGTCTGCAGGCTGGATTGGCAAGGCATATGTCAGGCTGCTTCTGGGGGGGAGGCCTATATAATCCTAGACGCGGCAGTGGAGAAACCTACAGAACAGGTTTTGTAAGGAAGCCACCAGGCATGTCGGCTGGGGCTGAGGGGTCGGTGGGCGAGTTGTCTTCGAGTCACAAGTGGTAGAGTGTTTAATCTGGTGAGTTTACAAGACGAGGAAGGATCTTTGCTGAATCTGTCACGCTGTGCAGAGTGGCACGTGGAGATGGCTTTTAGATAGTGCACAGACAATTATTCTTCATCTCATTAGCAATTATTTATGTTGAGGTATATTAGAAAACACATATCATTAGTAACATCAAACCTGTGATTTTGAAGACATTTCTGCTTAGGACAGAACTAAAGTAAATATTTAAGTAAAAACAAGAAGGAGTCAACTTAAAGAAAGATAATAAGTAAATGATAGTATAATTGGTTCCCAGATGCGGCCCAGATTGAGAGGGTGGTACTCAAAGTTGGCCATTGTACGTTAGGCACTCGGTCCCTGGGAATAGAAAAACAGCCGGCAATCTTCAGCTCCAATCCTTGACTAGCCTTTGCTACAAGAAGCCTCTATCTTCAGAGACAGCTTCTCAGAGCTTCTTAACCCTTTCCGTGTGAGCTGGACTCGAGAACCCAGAAGGTACTAGAACCACGCAGTTAGCACAGACTCGTCATCTGAGTTCCCAAACTCCGGAAGCTGGTCTGGTCAATTTTGAACGTGGAAGTCCTGTCCTGAGACGTTTTGGCAAATGCCTCCAAATTGTGGGCGGTGGTTTCGCCACCCATGCTATAACTTGAGTGTTTATTTTTAAAGTGAGATACTTCAGTGGATCTGTGTAGATGAGATTTTCTTTAGACCTTAGACGATGATGCTGGCGTAAGAAGAAGTCCAAGTGGGCTCCCAGCTATCGTTGGGCCTCCTGTTTATGTATGTGTGAGTCTCTGAAAAAATAATGGCTCTGGGCTTTTGACTCTAAGCCCTTGGCTGGAGCTGGTGAAAGTGACGCAGGAAGCTAGTGAGGCATTGTCATCAGGACGGGCGTTCCTGAGCCTGTGGCACCCGCAGGAGGCCCCAGAGTTTAAGGAAAATGCAAACTGAGGTTCCTCATCATTATGGTCATTTTCTTTTGTGACCTTTGTAATTTCCACTATTAAAAAAATGAGTTCCCATTGTATTTCACACTGTTACGTGCTGTTGTGCTGTTGTAATTATGAAAGAAAATGTTCTTTTTAGAACTACATATGGAAGAATCTAGGGGTGAAATAACATGGAGATTATTTAACAAAGTGTTTGCTTTAAAAAAAAGAGAAAAAGGAGGAAGAAAAAGAGAAAGGAAAGGAGGAAGAAACGCAGTAGAGCTAGATGAAGCAACCGTGGCCAATGAATATATGCATGTATGCGGAGTTATTTTTGTGTACGTTGGGGAAACTACAATAGCAGGTAGTACATTTTTTTTTGAAGTTTTCAAAAATTTAGAATCAAAGTTTTGGTCCCCATCTGGTACTTGAATGAAAAATTTATGACAGGCTGTACCTGTTTTGTAAGTCAGGAAAAAGTTATAATTGCAATGCTTTTCAACGCCACCACCCCTGCCCTCCTGATACATCTTGGCACCAACCAAGTGACAGGCCACACGGGCCACGCCATGCGATTCCTTGACAGGGCCCTGACATTTGCACCCGGAGGCCACACCTCACACCCTGTCAAACATATTCAAATTCACCCTCATCGCACACTAAAGAGTATTTACATATCACCACCTAAGGTCTGAGCTGCATCTGTCCAGTCGGCAGGAGGTTGCAGACATTTAGTTATCTGCTCTGTTCAACTGAAATGCTGCAGTTCTCTTTGAATCTTTGGGAGAGAATATTTTTTTCACTTGTATAGACCCCTGAAAGAATAAACGCTAATAAGAGCTGATGCACACACCATGCTGTGAACTAGGCATTGCTCTAAGCACCTGCAGAGGTAGGTTTAATATGGTCCCCGTTACGCAGATGAGGAAACAGAGGCACAGAGACAGCACACAGCGTGTCCAAGTTTGCACAGCACGCCTGGATTCACACGCAAAGCTTGGCTCCAGCACCCCATCCCTGACCCACTCCCCCATGAGGGTAAGAATCACCAGCAAGCCTGTCCCGTGAACTGTATCTTTATTGCATCTTATTCTGTACTGGGGGAAATTCACCCCCACACTCCAGCCAAGTGATGGGAAACTTTCTTCTTTCGAAAGTATGGCCCAGCTCGGACAAACATTATTGACTGCGGCTCCAGGTGGAAGCTGATGTTTGGCAGGACCACCCCTGCCACCCACATGACATCTTTAAGCGAGTTAGGAAAAGTTACCCCTCTGTGTGGCCGCAACCCCCGGGGTGCCCACGACCAGCCAAATGGAGCATGGGCTGGACTTCCGCTCCTGTCCCTATCCTCCCACCTGGACGGGCCCAGTCTGAACAATCGCCTTGTTCCCTTAACGGTTAGAGAGAAAAGCAGGTGCCAGCAGCTGCCCTTGAGGCCACAGAGGCTCAGCCCATCATACGGGGTTGACAGCACCAGGCTGCGAGAGGTGCGGGCCTTTGACCAAACAGGAAGGAGGCCGCAGGGGATGCTGAAGTGTGGTTTCCACAGGCCCCCTGGTTTGGCTTCTGCGACCGGCTTCCCCTGCGGGACCTGAGGGGCAGGGGCACATGGTGTGCTGAGCTCTGAGAAAGGGGCAGGTCAAGGTTTTCACAGAGCTGCTGCAGGAGAAGGCGCTAACCTGAGTTACGGCCTCACACCTGGAGACCAGACAAGGTTTTCCCAGGACCCTGGTACATGCTCCACAAGGTGTGGCCAGTGTTCTTTTCCTGGTAGAATGCAGTGGCATCATCAGAGCTCACAGCAACCTCAAACTCCTGGGCTCAAGCGATCCTCCTGCCTCAGCCTCCTGAGTAGCTGGGACTACAGGCACACACCACCATGCCCAGCTGATTTTTCTATTTTTGGTAGAGATGGGGTCTCACTTTTGTTCAGGCTGGTCTTGAACTCCTGACTTCAAGTGATCCCCCCGCCTTGACCTCCCAGAGTGCTAGGATTACAGGCATGAGCCACCACGCCCGGCCAAGTGGGCAGTGTTCTTTACCACCTCCCAGCAGCTTTCATCTGAGCTCTTATCTGATACTCGCCATTACTCATCTTTCATTCCAGGACCAGCCGGACGGGCACAGCAGGGCTGCATCGAGCTGGCAGGAGGGCAGGGCTGGGGTGAAGATAGCAGCAGGTCTCTGCCCCGTGGGGGTGGCACGTGGCCCAACCCTCGTGCTGGCTTCTGTCAGGGTCACTACCTTCCTCCTCAGCCCTCTTGAGTCACGTTCAGCACCTGTCACTTTGACCTAATTAGCCCGTTCTTTCCCCAACACCCCACATTACAAAGTTCATGTCACAACTGGCGTCTGCAGGAAAAATTTTTTCATTTTGCTTGGGGACGAAGAGAAAGTGTTGACACCTGAGTCATCCGCAGGATGTCCTGGGTTTTCAAGAGGTACAGGGAGGAGAGTACACAGGGTGGGGTCCCCCTGCCCCTCAGCTTGTTGCAACTGGCCTTTTATAGGAAACACACACCGCTGTCCTCAGCCTGCTATACCACAGCGCCATAAACTGGGTGGCTTATAAACAGACATTTATTTCGTGCAGTTCTGGAGCTGGGGAAGTCCAATATCGAGGTGCTGACAGATTTGGTGTCTGGTGAGGTCCCACTTTCTGGGTCATAGATGGCACCTTCTTGCTGTGTCCTCACGTGGTGGAAGGGTGAGGGAGTTTTTCTTGCCACTTTCATAAGAGCATTAATCCCACTCATGAAGGCTCTGCCCATGTGACCTAATCACCTCCCAGAGGCCACAGCTCTGACAACATCACCTTGACAGTTAGGATTTTAACGTATGATTTTGTGCAGGGAAGAGGGGTGGGACACAAACATTCAGACCATACCACCAACACGTACAGGAGGAGGAGCATCTGTGTGCCAGCTGTGGGTCCCGCCTCACCAGGTGCACGTCTGCAGGGCCGACACTGACCATGCAAAGGGGTGAGATGAATTTACCCCAGCAAGAGGTGTGAGTGAAGGCCAGCGCTTTGCAGGGAACCCACAAGGCCAAAGTCAGCAATGCAGATGTGCTTTTGATCTCCCTGCAATCCCACAGACGGGCAATGGCTGGGCCAGGGCCTCTCCCGCGATGGTGACCTCCAGCCTCGTGGTCTTCCTGCACATGGGACAAGAGTACAGAGGGGCGTGGTCAGTGGCGAGCATTCGCCGGCTGCACGCACAGCTGCTGGTGCCGCACAGGCCGGGATAGGCACACTGTTTGCAGGAGTCGTCTGGGGAAGCCGGATTGCCAGCCTCTGGGGAAGGACTCACTCCCACAGGAAGTAAAGCTTGGGTGGCCCCTTTTCCTGCTGGCCATTTTCCCAAGAATGACAGTCCCAGCAACCCACGGCTAACACCCAGGGTAATTGTGAATAGTTCTGTTCTTTCCATAAAATGTTAATAACAATAATAATTTTTCAAAAAATGATAATAGTTACCATTTACCAAGATGCACTATGTGACAGGCACTGTGCAAAATGCTTCCCACGTAGTGTCTCACTGACCACAACCTAGAAGGCACAGGTAGTATTATGCCCATTTTGCAGATGAGAAAATTAAGACTTGGAGAGGCCAACCTATTATTTCTGTCATGAATTGAGCCCCTTCATTAAGGAGACGGCAGAACCAGCCCCTAACTGGGTCTGACTGTCAAATCCTACACCGTCTGCCCTGGGATGGGAATGTCGGTCACCTCCGAGTCCTTAACACCACAGGGCACGTTTGTCTGTGTTGTGGATGAGAATAACTCATTGTCCTTTGAGGGTGCTCCCTGCCTCGGAAAATGAAAGTGTGATGCCACCATGTAGTGAAAAGGTGTGACAGCCACCAACGTGCCCCCACGGGGTGTAAGGCAACATCCCCCAGACACCACCCCAACATGTGCCGTGCTCCACCTGCCACGGGAGTGCGGCCACCACCTCTACAATACCAGAGAGGAGAGTGACCCGGCTGTGACCCTCCACAGAGCTCTTAGGTGACATCAGCATGACATTGCTGTAAATTCCTAGCATTTCAGGGCTGAACGGACGGACGTTAGAGTGCTTCTGAACCGGCGCTTTCCAGCATTGGTTGCGTCATGACGTACGAAGAATGAGCACATCTGGATCACGCCCTGCGGAAAAGAGAGAGGGTGGCTGAGGCTGACGGCCGTGGGGGCGGAGGTGCTCCAGCCACCCAGAGGCCCTGAGTGTCACCTGACGCACTCGAGGCACGCCTGTCAGGACCGTGTGCGTCCCGCCTTTACCTGCAGCGGCTGCCCTGCCTTGCTTTGCTTCCGCGGCCCTCGTGGTGCAGCTGTTGCTCCCCCATTCAGCCCTCAGCAACCTTTTCACTCTGAGTGGTCAGGCTGATTCCTGTCTGAGTGCATTGCAGTGTTTCAATCGACATCCTCAAACTGTGCACGCATGCGCACAAGGAGTGGAACTGTGGGATCTTGGACTGTCACATTTTCAACGTAATGGAGATTGCCAAATTGCTCTCCGAATGATTGCTCCAACGTAAGCCCCATCAGCACGTGAGGGTGTTCTCCCCAAAGCTCGGCCAATCCTTCGTGTTATGAAACGTTTTAATCTTTGCAGATCTAAGGACTGCCATGCAGATGTTTCTGACCAAACTTTGATCATCATAAATTCAAAAATTCTTTTAATTCTTTCTTTTCTTAGTTCTTTCAGTTTACTTTATCCAGCAGCCAGTTATTAGACATAGATTTTAAAATTTAATTGCTCTTTTTAATATTTTTTTCTGGGGATTTGGTTCTTTACTGTTTTGTTCACTGATGGATGCTGGTCAGCTAGAACAGCGTGGAGCACGCAGTGAATGTTTGATCAATATTTGCTGACTGAATAAATGAATAGATTAAACATTGATATGGTTCAAAATTCAAAGGGTGCAGAAGGAGTAACCTTTTTAAAAGACTCCTTCTCTCTCTGTCCCTCCAGCCACCCAGCTCCCCTCTTAAAAGCAACTGATATCACCACTTTCTCATGTAATCTCTCCAAGATAAACTAAACAGACACAAGTGAATATCTCTATACTTCCGTATTCCTTTTTTTTTTTACACAAATGCATGCAAGCTTTATATACTGCTCTGCTTTCTTTTCTCTCATGTAACTATATAGCTTGACAACATTATCTCTGATCAGCTCAAGTAAGACCGTTTTGTCTCCCCTCCTAGAGGATTGTGGAGGAAGCCACCTTTTTCTGTGACTCCGCCAATCACAGTGAGTTTGGCTTTGAGGGAGAACCCCTAGATGTCGGTGAACCACAGCCTGGGCTGAAGGAGGCACACACGTGCATACATAGGAGGCGGCCAGCCCCATTGCCACACTTCAGATTTCCCCAACGCCCACCAGAACAGGTGCAAGAGATCAGGTGTCCCGTTCAAGCAAGTTGGTGAGAAGTGGCTGGGAGCCAGGTGACCTGGTTTCTATTATTTCCAGACCTGTCTTTGACTCACCATGACCGTGGGTAAGTCCCCTGCACTCTAGTTACCTTCTCTGTGAAATGGACGCCATTATGCCTACGCCAACTTACTTAAAAGGATGGCGTGAAGATACAGAAGGAAAAGATTGTATGTCCTTGGACCAGCGTGGACTTTAGAAAAGACAGTTAATAGGAAATTTCCTAAAAGGTGGTAAACAAGATGATTTTTTTTTTGATACAGGGTCTTGCTCTGTTGCCCAGGCTAGAGTGCAGTAGCCTTATCATAGCCCACTGCAACCTCAAATTCCTGGGCTTAAGTAATCCTCCTGCCTCAGCCTCCCAAGTAGCTGGGAATCCAAGCCCATGTCACCATGCTCAGCTAATTTTTTTCTACTTTTTGTAGAGACAGAGTCTGGCTATTGCCGAGGTTGGTCACCAACTCCTGGCCTCAAGCAATCTTCCCACCTTGGCCTCTGAAAGTGATAGAACTACAGGCGTGAGCCACTGTGACTAGCCAGTAAGGTGATTTTTTTAAGTGCTCCACAGAGGAACCCTTTTCTGAATAGTTAAGAGATCATTTTAATGTAATTAGGGGGGAAATGGCTTGGCACGTCAAACCTGCTATTTCACAGACGTAATATTGCTTATTATTCACAATAGTGCTTAGGATGAGGCTGAATTTAATTTAGCAAAAAAAAGAGTGAGTTGACGTGATGTTATATTAATGTATTAAGTAAATAATGATACAAATGCTACAGGAATTTAGCAAAAATTGTGAAGGTGGTATACAAATCATTGCTGTTTGGGAAAACATTGAATTAGCAAATATTTTGGGGGGGGATAACAAAATCAAGCTTACAAGCAGTTATAAGAAAAATCCATTTTAAACATTTCGTTTTATGTAACGCAAACGTATTTCTATATGTTTGCGTTAAACCAGGAGTCAGCAAACTTTTTCTGTAAAGGACCACATAGTTAAAACGTTAGGTTTTGCAGGCCCCATGCATCTTGGTCATGTCTTTTTTTTTTTTTTCAACAATCTTTTAAAAATGTAAAAACCACTTTTAGCTCAGGGGCAGTACAAAAACAGGCCTTCAACTGGATTTTGAGCTGTAATTTGCAGACTCTTGCAATTAATGAAGGAGTTTACCAAACATACTAGCTGACAGTATCCCCAAACCAGGTGATGGGGCCCATTTATTAATGGCATTTATTTATTAGTAACATTAATGTTTTACTTCTCTTTTTAAGTATCATTGTGAACTCATGGATTTTTTTAAATGCATTTAGTATGTTTCAATTCATTGCAAGTTTTTTGCCAAGATGCTCAAAGTGTCCCGTCTTTGCCAATGAGAACCCATCCAAGGAGTCCTTTTGACTGACCCTAGTAGTCTTTGATACCTTCCTTTGTTTCTGGTGTGATAAGATAGCCCAGGCTTGCCTTATACATTTCTAGCACCCAAGTTGGTATTAGCCATTTTTCTAAGAGCTCTGGTTCTTTTAATCAGGAATGGTATTTAGAGACCAAAATCTGGGTGCTGGGAATGCACTTAATATTTGAATTTATAAATGGAAATGTGTCCAAGATATGTCCTGGCCCCTGGAAAGATTCTGACTGCTCCCCTAAAACTCTCCTTCACCTTCCCTAGCCTGGTACAGTACATCCCACCTGTGGCTCTCACACCTGGCTAGATGCCTGAGAACAAAGAGTCAGTCATGTTCTACGGCTGTCCTAGCAGCGACAGAAACATGAAAGATTTTTCAATAACCAGAGTCAAATCCGTTTTCAGGTTAACCTTCAATTAACTATAAAAATACAGCTACCGAGATCTCATATTCTCTGATAATCTTGGATAATTGAGGTTTTGCTGCAAAAATAAATATAGGGGGTTTTAATGAAAGCATCTGGCCTACAATTTACAGGGGTCACAAAGTCACAAGCCCGCATGAGCCAAAGTAGCTAAACAAAAAAAATGAATGGCCAGGCACGGTGGCCCACGCCTATAATCCTAGCACTCTGGGAGGATGGCTTGAGGTCAGGAGTTCGAGACCAGCTGAGCAAGAGTGAGACCCCCATCTCTACAAAAAGAAAAAAATTAGCTGGGCATGGTGGTGTGTGCCTGTAGTCCCAGATACTCGGGAGGCTGAGGCAGGAGGATCGCATGAGCCCAGGAATTTGAGGTTGCAGTGAGCTATGATGATACCACTGTACTCTAGCCCAGACAACAGAGCGACTCTGTCTCAAAAAAAAAAAAAAAAAAACAGGCTAAGATACCATTTCATAGCTAAGATACCATTTCATACCCACTAGGATACTAGGATAACAATAATATTAATAATTTTTTTTTAAAAAAAACAGATAAATGTTGGAGAGGATGTAGAGAAATTGAAATCCTCATACACTGGGTAAAATTGTAAAAATACTGCAGTTTTTTTTTTTGGTGGGGTGGGGGAAGTGTCCCTCTCTGTTGCCTGGGCTAGAATACAATAGCATCTTCGCAGCTTGCTACAACCTGGGACTCCTGGGCTCAAACCATCTTCCTCTTGGCTCAGCCTCCCAAGTAGCTGGGACTACAGGCATGTGCCACCAAACTTGACTAACTTTTTTTTTCTAGAGACAGTGTCTCACTGTGTTGCCCGGGCTGATCTCAAACTCCTGGCCTCAAGCGATCCTCCCACCTCAGCCTCCCAAAGTGCTAGGATTACAGGCGTGAGCCACCATGCCTGGCCAAGTGCAGCCATTTTAGAAAACAGTCTGGCAGTTCTTCAAAGGGTTAAACACAGAATTGCCATATGACTCAGTGAGTACCTCCACTCCTAGATATCTATTTAAGATAGATAAAATATGTGTAGAAATAGGAAAACACAGTTCTTCACAAACACTTGTACGTAATTGTTCATGGCAATGTTATCATAACAGCCAAAAAGTAAAAACAATCCAAATGTCCATCAACTGATGGATGGATAAATAAAATGTCCATAATATCCATAAATAAAATATCCATAATATGGAATATTATTTGGCAATAAAAATAAATGAAGTATTAATACGTGCTATGGCATGGATGAACCTTGAAAACATGCGAAGTGAAAGAAGCCAGTTAGAAAAAACACATACTGTATTATGTATGATTCCATTTATATGAAACGTCCAGAATAGGCAAATCTACAGAAACGAAAAATAGATTAATGGTTTCAGGAGAAGGAGGGCGGAGAGAGGAAGAAAGAATAACTGCTAGAGGGTATGGGGTTTCCTTTGGGGGAGATAAAAACGTTTTAAAATCGATTTTGGTGATGGTTGAACAATGTGATCGTACTGAAATCCACTGAATCCTATACTTTAAGTGAATGAATTATATGATATGTGAATTATATCTCAATGAAGCTGTTATTTAAAAGGGGGAATTATAAAAAACAAAAAACAATACTTTGCTAACAACAACAACAAAAAAAAACTTTTGCAAACCCGACACAATTGATGGGTGAGACATCGGCAACCTCTCATTCAGAAGGGGGGATGCAAGAGTTGGCTGTTGCACATGGATAGCTCTTATGTGTCTTTTGTGAAAATAATAAGTAGAGACACACACCGGGCTCCCAGTTATCTTTCCACAAGGACTCTGGGCTGTGTGAGTCAGATCTCTGGAAAAAATTATCCCGGAAAGTGGGCAGATGCTTTTCTCCCATAAGAAACCGAAACGGTTGTACACAACATTTACTGTTTTTGCACTCGCTGCTAGGAACATTTCCCAGGCATTCAGGGCCAAGGCATAGATAGCAATCTGTGACTCTCTGAAGCGTGACAGTCGGTGACTACTCTTCCTGCGTGCACACGTGGCCTGAATCTCTGCTTTGTTTGGGTTGGTTTAAGCTCTAAACTGGTGCACACCCTTCTCCGCAAGGTTCGTATCCATTCCAGACACAGATCATCTATCACCTTGGAGGTGAAATCTGACCAGAACAACATAAAGTTGTTTACAGCATTTATTGATTTTTACTTGGCTGATGACCCAAGGGACCCAATTAGGTAGTAGGAGCTCAGCCAGGACTCCACGAAACTGTTATTTGCTTGCTATCGTAACAACTTTTGCTACATGTAACACTGTTGCTTACTTAATAGTTATTTTGAAATCAATTTCCCTTTCTTTTTTAACTTAAGCATATTTATGACCACAAAGTGAAAGACAGTATCTCTTGCCATAACTAGGTCCCTCTTGACAATAGGCACAGTGAAAACAGAATACTAGATACTGTTGCCTGGCAAGGTTCTGAGCCTGAGGCCTCATTGTTAAACTTGGAGATTAGCAAGGGTTACAGAGATGTTAAGGACCTGTTAGTACCAAGCTGAGACTTTCTCCTTGACTCAATCAGGATGATTAAATGAGAATAAGAAAAGGCAGATGTTATAGAGGCCCTTCTTTCCTCCATAACTACTTATTAGAACCTAATGTGCAGTTCACCTGTTTGGCGCTGAGGTGCTAGACTGTACCAGGCAGAGGAAGCCCTGGTTCTTCCCACGTGCCTGCACCATGGCAAACACTTCGTACTTTGATGTTGCCCTTGTAGTTGTTGTTATTACAATAATTATATTACTTTATTATTTCACAGCAGGGAGTGAACCATCTGGGGGAAAGTTGAGGGTTGGGTTAGTCTGTGACATTCTCTTACAAAAGGCTCATGGGGCTTAATTTTCATCAAAGAACGGAGACGGTGGATTTGGAGGGGAAAGTGCTTAAAGCTTGGGTCAGGGTCCTTTCTGGGCAAAGAAGGTAAGGGAATGTTACTGTCCTAGAAAATGAGGTCAGGAGTGAACGTGCTTGGGCAAATTCAAAATCTCTGTCTAGATATGAAGGTCTGACATTATGCATTTGGATATTCGGTGCAGTGCCAGACACCGTGCCAGGCATTGTCAGGGATACAGCGTGCTCACGCACACCCCACGCTCGCTCGCACTGGGACGGTGTAGACATGCCACTTCACCTAATGTGTACGTTTTTGGGATGTGGGGAGAAATCAGAGTGCCCGAGAAAAACCCAGGCAGACATAGCCCTGGCTGGAAATTGACTTTCCCCCCATGAACATTACAATGAAACAACATCCCAATTGAACAAAAAGACATTATTCGAGGACCTGCAGTACCACGTTTGCACGTGGGGAGCCTGGAGGGTGGGGTTGAGAGTTTAAGTAACTTGTCCGCTAGGATGTGAATTCCCAGGAGGCAAGAAACCTTGTCCGTTTTGTTCATCATCGAGTCCAGAGGGACCAGTTCAGCGTCCAGCATACAGTAGGCACTCGATTAGTGCTCTTTGGTTGGTGGGATGGATGGAGGGATGGATGGATAGATGACGGACAGCAAGAAGGAAGGAAAGCAGGAAAAAGGAAGAGAGGGAGGGAGGGCTGGGATGTGCCACCCAGTCTCTGGCCACAACCAGGGACATCCTCACAGGCAAAGGCTGGTGTCCCATCTGATGTGGCTTCCCCGTGTCTCTCTGCAGGTGCCACAATGCACGTGAAGAAGTACCTGCTGAAGAGCCTGCACCGGCTGCAGAAGGGCCCTGGCTACACCTACAAGGAGCTGCTGGTGTGGTACTGTGACAACACCAACACCCACGGCCCCAAGCGCATCATCTGCGAGGGGCCCAAGAAGAAGGCCATGTGGTTCCTGATCACGCTGCTCTTTGCCTCCCTCGTCTGCTGGCAGTGGGGCGTCTTCATCAACACCTACCTGAGCTGGGAGGTCAGCGTGTCCCTCTCCGTAGGCTTCAAGGCCATGGACTTCCCCGCAGTCACCATCTGCAACGCCAGCCCCTTCAAGTAGGTAGTCCCCGGAGCGAACGTAGAGACTGTTTTTTCTTTTTCTCTCTTTTCCTTCCTTCCAATTTTCTGTTCCTTCCTTCCCTTTTCTTTTTCTTTCTCTCCTTCACTTTCTTCCCTTCTTTCTCTACTTTTTTCTTTCCTTCTTTTTTTTCTTCCTCCTTTCTTCCTTTCTTTCCTCTTTCTCTTTCTCCTCCTCTCTTTCTTTCCCTTGTTGCCATCATCCTTTTGCAGCATGTAAAATTCACAATTCATAAGCTTCCTAGGCTTAAAGAGAACCTCGGAGCCAGGCACAGTGGCTCATACCTGTAAACCTAGCACTTTGGGAGGTTGAGGCAGGAGGATTATTTAAGCCCAAGGGCTCAAGGCCAGCCTGGGCAACACAGTAAGACCCTCATCTCTACAAAAAAAAAATTTAAAAATTAGCCAAGTGTGGTGGCTCACACCTGTAGTCCCAGCTACTCAGGAGGCTGAAGCAGGAGGATCCAGAAATTTGAGGCTGCAGTGAGCTATAATTGAGCCACTGTACTCCAGCCTGGGCAACGCAGTGAGACTCTGTTTCTAAAAAAGAAACAAACAAACAAACAAAGAAAAAAAGAGAGAGAACCTTGGGTATTCCTATCTTGGGGCACACCAGTGCCTATCTGTATATACCAAACATCTTTATTGAGCATGCACTATGTGCCAGGCACCATTCTAGGCACCAGACAGTGAACAAAAGAGAATCTCTGCCCTCTTCACAGCCTACTGGTGAAAATAGGGCATTAAAGTTTTTTCCACAAATATTGAATTAATTATAATTGTGATGATAAAAAATTTTAAAAGCTATACATCAAATGCTTATGATATGCCAGGCATTGTGTTCAGTGTTCTTTGGGTAATTGATGTCATTCTAATCCACACAGCCACCATAAGAGTGGGCACTACGGTGGCAGCGCCAATTTATAGGTGGAGAAATGGGGGTTCAAGGAGGTAAGTGAACTTGCCCAGAGACACACAGTGGGTAACTGCGGGATTTGAACCCAGGCCTGATCCAAATTTAGAGCTTCCACTATTTAGCCATTCTGCCATGTTGTCCCTCCTGCATTTGATGGCAAGGTATCAAAGGAGGGGACCTATGAGGAGACCCAACCCAGTCAGGGTTGAGGAGAGACAGGGGGTCAGTCGGGGAAAAATGCCCGGGATGAGCATTGACTCATCTTCAAGGGATGAGTAGAAGTTTTCCAGGAGGAATGAAGAGAGTGCCCCGAGTGGGAGGCACAGCACGTGCAAAGGCCCTGGGAGGAGACAGAGCTTGGTGCAGTCAAGGAATTGACAGAAGGGCCAGTGTGGATAAGTCACAGAGAACATTCTTGTCCAAAAGGAAGTTCCGGAAGGGAATTCACAGCTCGTGATTACATTTCCAGTTATCAGAAAGTCCTTTCTTTCTGGTAATAGGGCTCTTCCTGCTTGGATCGGTCCTTGGAGCTACTCGAGAGAACCCTTAATAATAACAGGGACAGCACACTCTGTCCAGGTACTGATCCACGTGCTTTGAAGGCATCGCCTCATTGAATCCTCCCTATGACTCTCTGAGGTGCATATTTTTATTTCCCTGTCTTATTGATGACAGATCAGAGCCTCAGAGAGGTTAAGTTGCCCATGATATTATTAATTAGTGGCATGCCAGAATCCAGAGCCCACACAGTGACCCACCAAACTGAACAGCAGCTGTGGACGCCTAGGCTGGACTAACATGGCCACCTGCACAATGCCACCCTGTGGATCCTCCTCTTCCTGGGTGCACACAGGTGGCTTGTTTATTGGCCAGGGGACAGATGGTGTCGACGTCTGAAGCTGATGTTAGCTCTGGCTGCTGTACACCTTTGTGCCAGGACCTTGGCCCCTGTTCAGGGTTTAATGCCCCCTCTTGCAGGAAGTTCTCCAGCCAGCGCCAGTACACATGGCCCTGGTGACCATGCTTTGAGGCAGGGTTTGGGATAAATTGGATTCGAAGTGGCTGGAGTGCAGAGCCTGGTGGGGGTCTGCCCTGGGGGACCCATCTCTGACTGGTCACCATTTCTAACATGAGAGCCCCCAGGGGCTGAAAGAAGATACTGGAATCAGCCTCATCTACCTGAAACTGCCTCCTGTTCCCAAAATCGCTCCCTCATGGGAGGGAGATATCAGAACCCTGTGCATAAAAAGAATGCCCCTGCAGGCCACCAAACCCAGGTTCTAATCCCAGCTCTGCCCCTTATTGGTGGGGTGAGCTTGGGAAATCACAGCAACTCCCAGAGCCTCAGTTTCCCGATCTATATGTGAGGGTGATAATAGAATTGTAGCAACAAGTAAATAAAATAAGATGTAGGAAGCACCAAGCACCTGGAACATGGTAAATGATCAGTAACCAAAGCCATTATGATTCTTCCTTGATAAAATGTGGATTTTATCAGGAAAGAGACGGGGTTTTTCTTGTTTGCTACTATATCGTCTGTGCCTTGCCCAGTGCCTGGCACATAGTAGGTGCTCATGAAATACTTGTGAATGCACGAGTGAATGGGCAGTGGGAGGACACGTGGATGCACGGGTGGGTGCTTAGATGCCATTCCAGCCACACTGGAGTGAGAGGACCCCAGATGCCAGTCGCTCTGCCTTGTAGCTGTCCCTTGCCCACCTGCCTGGCTCTCTCCCCACCCAGGTATTCCAAAGTCAAGCATTTGCTGAAGGACCTGGATGAGCTGATGGAAGCCATCCTGGAGAGGATCCTGGCTCCTGAGCCCAGCCATGCCAATGCCACCAGGGCCCTGAACTTCACCATCTGGAACCACACCCCCCTCGTCCTCATCGATGAGCGGAACCCCCACCACCCAGTGGTCTTCGACCTCTTTGCAGATAACCACAATGACTCAGCAAGGATCTGTAATGCCCCGGGGTGCAAAATGGCCATGAGACTAGTAAGTGGTCCCTGCATACATGTCAAGCAATGGGCCCTCCCCAGCCTCCCCATATGAGGCTTTTTAAATATGAATAACTTGAGTCTTGCTGGGGGAAAGACAGGCTGGAAGCCAGTGCCTGTTTTGTTTGTTTGCAGAGCTTTTTAAAAAATAGACATAGCTGGCATGTTAGTCAAGATTCTTTTGAATGCAAGTGACCCAGCTCAGACAAGCTTAAACAAGACGTTGGGGGAGTTCATTGACTCACATAACCAAGAAGTTCAGGGATATTTGCGTTCAGGTATGGCTGGATCTAGGTGTTCAAATGCTGTCATCTCTCCATATTGGTTCAACTTTTCACTCGGTTGACTTCACTTTCTGGCAGGCTCTTTCCACATGGAGGGCCCTGTCAGTGCCAGGCTTATATCCCCCTAGCTCAGTAATCTCCCCAGATAAAGAGCTCCTTTTGCCCAATAGCCCCAGTGAAAGTCCTGGGACTGACTCTCCAAGTCACATGGTCACCCCTGAACTGATCACTGTGGGCTAGAGGATGGGCTCTGGTGATTGGCCAGTCCTGGGTCATGTGCCTGGAGCTGGGGGTGGTGTCAGCCTCTGTCCGACCACATGGACTGAGTGAGGAGAAAGGGTGGCTCCCTGAAGTAGGAACCAAGTCTTGTCATCAAAAGACAAAGGCATAGGCATTGAGCAGTGAACATCCACAGCTGTGCATCGTCGTTACAGTCCGATGCCAAGAAGTCACTGCCCTACTCTGGGAGGCTGGGACACCGTCAGTCCTGAGAGCCTACACATGGGAAGAAGGTCCCCTGTCTGTGTCTCAGGACCCCCTTGGGAGCTCATGCAGATGCCCAGGCCCCACTGCTGGAGAATCTGAGTGGGCCGTTCTGGGCCCAGGCCCAAGAATCGGTATTGTCAGCAGGCTCCCTGGTGATTCTCACAATCAGCCTTGGACGGAGACCCAGGCTGGGGCCACATGCTCCCCAGACGGGGTGCCACTGCCCTCCCTGCTCGTTCACGGGGTCCTGACCGCAGCAGCCCCACCCCACCCCCACTTCTCCACACTGACCAGCCCCGTGGCATGAGGCTCCTGGGTCTAGTGCCAGCTCTAGGACTTTCTGGGGTGGTTACCCGGCTACCAGCTCCTCCCTGCTGGCTGCACTGCTCTCGGGGTCAGCGTGCGCACGTGTGTGTGTGTGTGTGTGTGTGTGTGTGGCCACGCAGGTGTAAGTGTGGAGGCCACTTGTATGAATCCAGGTATACAGGGTCGGGGGACTAGAATGGACATGTGTGTGCAGTTGTCACCTGTGGCAGTCAGAGAGTGGGTGTCTGTCCATGAATGCCACATGACTCTGCGTGTGTTTTAGCTTATACATAACAGTACACGGGCGGGCGAGGCTGGGGGCTGTGCATGGGGTCCTTGTGACCAACATGCAGCTGTGTGTGAGGTGGCAGTCCCTGAGCATGTGTGAGCATGGGTGTGGACACATCCCCCACCACCCAGGTGCAGCGGGAAGAGCGGCTGGCACCTCCCGGCACTGCCCTGGCCCTGCTGGCGGGGGCTCTGCCAGCTTCCCCCACCCATGGGAACCCCTCTTGGCCTCCACAGTGCAGCCTCAACGGGACCGAGTGCATCTTCCAGAACTTCACCAGCGCCACCCAGGCTGTGACGGAGTGGTACAGCCTGCAGGCCACCAGCATCTTTGCACAGGTGCCAACCCAGGAGCTGGTGCAGATGGGCTACCCCGCAGAGCAGCTCATCCTGTCCTGCCTGTTCGGGGCAGAGCCCTGCAACTACCGGTGAGAGTTGCCCGCGCCCACCTGGCCACGGCCCTGCCCCGAGAGGTGGCAGGTGCTATAGTTAGGGTCCTAATCCCACTTGGCCACTCACCGTCTGTCTACACCACAGTCTTCTGTGCCCTCGTGTGTTAGGGTTAGAGACGGGGATGCTCTGAAGGACTCATGGTGCGTTGAAGGAATCACTTTAGGAAAAGTCTGCAAGGAAAATGGGATAAGGAAGGAGGCAATGACTAAGCAACGACGTGGTCTCAGCCTCAGCCCTGTCGCAGGAGGCGCAGTGGAGTCGTCCCCCTTGAAGGAGGGTAGGCCGCCTTTGTACACGCCCCACCATACAGTTGCGGGTCCCCGGAAGAAAGGTGCGGGGTCTGCTGACTTCCCGGGCTGTTAGCCTCGCAGCCAGCAGCTGGGGTTGGGGACACCTGGGCGGGCACCCGGCATCTACCACCCTCAGTTTTCTCGTCTCTGAAACAAGGACAACGGTCATACCTTCCTCGTGGAGTCCCTGTGAGCAGAGAATGAGCAGGCTCATGCAGCTTGTGGGGCAGGGCTATGGAAGGGATTGCCGTAAATATTCTTCTCCCTTGTAGCCCTGACGTCGAGAGACTGGCAGAGTGAGGGTAATGTCAGCCCAGCTCCTAACAAAACAAACCCGGGCCTAAGCGCCAAGCTTGGTCCCATCACTGCGGGCTCTGCTGGCTCAGCCAGTGGGAGCACGTGGGACGGGGACACGGCTCAAGCACAAGAGCTTCGGAGGCCCCAGGGCCCCTCCCCGGCCTCACGGCTGCACCTCCAGGTGCAGGGGTGGGGGGTGGGGCGCCACACCTGCCTTGGCCCAACCTTGGGCTTCAGCCAGTCCTGATTCTGAGATTTGCTGGTGTCCTCCTGGTCTGGGGCTTCAGATTCTCACGCTTCAGGCCTCTGGAGAAACGGGCTTTTTACTGAGTCTTGTTGCTGGGGCATGCGACAGGCTTCTGGGCTCGTCCTCCCAGGAACTGTGGCCTGGGCCACATAGTAAATGCATAGTAAATGCCCAGCTCTCTCAACTCAGGAGCCTTCAAGAACCTCTGTGGAGAATCTGCTGAAAGCCACAGACCCTCTGTCCCCCAGAATGCACAGGCACACACAGGCAAGAATTTTGCACATAATGTCAAATAACTCAAGGCCCCTGACCCCCAAGCAGGGCAGGGCAACACATATGGCCCATTGTGCAAATGAGAAAGAGGTGGTCCCCCAGGTGGCAGAACAGCAAGAAGGCGCCCCGCTGGCGTGATGCGCCCTGCCTTTGGGCCTGTCCTTAGCTAGCTGGTTGCAGGCTGTGTTTGAACCTCGCTGTCTCGGCCAGGGGCCTTTGCTCAGGACACACCTGCCTCACCATACCTGCCAAACGGACTAGTGTGATGTCCACAGGCAAATCCACCTTCACCCGCTGAGCGGAAAGAGGGGGATGTAGCACTGTAACCTCAAATATACGGCCCAGTTGCTGTGTTGAAACATGCCCTGGAGGGGGAGTGAGGTGGGATGGTGGGGTCTGCTGTCAGGGCCCTCCCCACTGAGCGGGACCCCAGGGTTCAAGGGCACAAGCACAGCCCCCACACTGAGTCGGCCGCCCCAGCCTGCCTCTGGCCCTCCAAAGGAAGCCCCATTTGGGTCAGATGGGCTGAGAGTCCCCCAAAGGGAAGCCGAGGAGCTGTTAGTGGGAAAAGGGCAGGCAGAGCCCTCAGTATCAGCCAGGCGACTTCTGCGCCGGGGCTGGGGCTGCGCGGTGAGCTTAGTCAAGGCTGAGGTCTGGGGTTAGACCACCTGGGCTGTCATCCTGCCTCTAGCTTACAAGCTGTGTGACCTTGAACAAGTTTCTTAACCTTGCTGGGCCTCAGTCCTCCTCCTCTGTAAGTAGGGGAAATAACAGCACTACCCTGCAGGGTTATTTTGAATATTAAATGAGCCGTACGGGGCTGACAATAGTACTGGCTCAATAAATAGTAGTTATGAGTGTGATTAAACCCACATTTGGCAAGGAATTCAAATCCAATAATTATACCAATATTTATTGGGTCCTTCTCGTGTGCAGGGCAGTATTCTAAGCACTCTGTGTGTATAAAATTGCTTTAACCCTGGCAACAAGCCCACGAGAAAGGTACTTTATTCCGCCTCCCCCACCATTCTATAGATGATGAAACAGAGGCCCAGAGAGGTTAAGTAACATCTCTGAGGTCACACAGCTGGCGAATGGCAGAGCCAGCAGTCTGGGCCAGGCCCACCCCGCATCACTCTGTCATCGCATCAGAGGTGATCTGCCCTCCCCGCCCACCTCTCCCAAACCTCCTTCTCCCTCCCTCAGCATGTCTGAGTGAAAGGCACCACCCAGGCACCTTGGCACAGAAACATCAGTCCACCTGTCTCTGAGCTGTCCCTCACTCCCGCAGCCTCAGGTCACCTGTCTTCCTGAGTCAGCCCGGCACATGGTGGCAGGCACGTGCCTGTCTCTGCCCTCCCTGGTGCTGGGCTCCAAACACAGTGGCCCTGCTTCCCCTCTGTCTCCGTCCTCCGTCCCTCATAACATAGTAAATGCTCAAGCAGCGGCGGCTGCAGCGTTAAGACAGTCTAAGCCACACTAGGACCCCGACTCCAAGCTGCCTGGCTGCGAATGCCAGCTCTGTGTGTGGTCGGGCACGTTATGAAGCCTCCCTGTGCCTCAGTTTCCTCATCTGGAAAATGGGCACAGCAAAATGACCCCCCCCCATAGTACCATCAGGGGGATTAAATGAGTTAACATATGCAAAGAACTTAGTACCGTGGCTGGCACCCGGTGAGCATTATAGGAGCATTTTTAAAAATAGACTTTTTATTGTGGATTAATTTTAGGTTTACAGAAAAGCCGCAGAGAGAACGCGGAGTTCCCTTAGACTCCTCACCCAGTCTCCTCTGTGGTTAACGCCTTGCATCACCGCGGTCGTTTGTCAAACTAGGAAACCAACACTGGCACGTGACTATGACGTAAACTATACACCTCATGCACATTTTGCCTGCTTTTCCCAGTGACCTTTTCCTGGTCCAGGGTCCCATCCAGGAGACCACGTTGCATTTAGCTATCGTGTCTCCTTAGTCCCTGTGACAATGTCTCAGACTCAGTTTGGGGGCACCAGCCAGGTGCTTTATAGAAAGTCCTCAGTGTGGGTCTACCTGTATTTCTCCACTGGGGCTGTGGGTTTGGGGGAAGCACTGAGCACACAGCAGGGGCCCTCCTCACACTGTGTCGGGGGTACGTCATGGCCACGTGACATCGTCCGTGATGTTGACCTTCCTCACCTGGCTGACGGACACTGGGCCAGGCTTCTCTGTTGTAAAACTGTAACCACCTTCCCCCTCCATGATGTGTACTTGGTAAGTGAGTCATGAAGTCCAGTCTACACTCAGGGGAGGAGGAGGGGTGTTCAGGAGAAGGGACCTAACATCGCCCTTCTGGATGGAGGAATGGATCTGATTTGCAATTCTTCCGTGAGGAGGATTTATCTCTTCTCCATTGATTCATTTCTGCAACCATTTACTCAAGCAGTACGGGCTCCTGTGTATCTCGGTTATAATCCAATACCACGGTATTTGTTCTCTTGCTCCAATTCTTCCAGCTTTGGCCACTGGGAGCTCTTTCAGTTAGCTCCTGTGTCTCTGTGACATGTCCCCATCTGTTTGGTTTTTTTTTTTTTAATTGAATATTTCCTTATTTTCTGGCACTGTAAGAAGCTGCAGCCCTAGAATCAGCCTTTCTACAAAGAGCCTTGTTTTTTTTATTATTTATTAGAGAATGGTATTTAGAAACCAAGATCTGGGCATGTATAAGCATCATCATCATCATTATGATTATTGCTTCAGGAACTGGCCAGCTAGCTTCTGCCCTGGGAAGCCTTCCCCGACCCCTGCTCTGTTGTTGCTACGTCGCTTCCTGCCCGGATGCTCTACTTGGAGTCTTTCCTGGACCTTGCAGGTCTCTGTCTGCAGGCCTGGGCCCCGCCCCAGGAGAGGTTTCATAGGGAACACCAGCTCTGGGGCCAGAGTGCCTGGTGCTGGGAGCAGCCTCTCTGGGTAAAGAGCATTATCAACAAGCAAATAGTTGGCACGTCCCAGAGACCAGAGTGCTGCCCTGGCAGGAGGGGACCGGACCACACCCTGAGCAGCCTCCTGGGCTGCATCTGTCTGGACAGTTTCTTGGGAACACTGTGTCCCCGCACCCTGGGGCGAGGTCTGTCCTCGAGAGCAGTGCCTCCCGGCTTCAGCTGGTTTGCCCTGCTGTGTTCTTTCCCAGCGGCCACAGCCCTGATCCCAGACTGTACTGACGCCACCGTGCCCGCTCAGGGCCGCTCCTTCCCTCCAGCCCTTTGCCCTGCTGTGTCCCCTGCCTGGTGCGCCTTTTCTCCTCCCCACCTTGCAGGCCCAGCTCCCTCCTACTCCTCCTCGGAGCCTCAGCTCTGGCCTCACCTCCTCCAAGAAACCTTCCCTGACCCACTCCCCACCCAGCACGGGAAAATAGGTGTCACTGCTCCACGCTTATCTCTTTCGATGCCCTTATCACATTCCATGATTTATTCAACAAACATTTACTGAGTGTCTGTGTACTGTGTGGCAGACTCTGGGGACAGAGCTGTGAACAGTAGCAGCCAGGATTGTGTGAGCGTTACGGTACGCCAGGCACCTACCCCTCACCTGCAGGGTGGCGGCTGTTATTGTCCCGGTGTTATGGATGGAGAAAGTCAGGCACGGACAGGTGAAGTAACATCCCCAAGCTCACCAGCTAGTGAGTGACAGAGCCGGGACTCAAATCAGGCAGGCTGGCTTTGCAGCCTTCCCTCTCGACCTCTGAGCTCTTCTCCTAGACAGATGAGGTCACGCGCCCTCGCTGGGCTTACGTTCTAAGCAGCTGGCAAGAAAGCCATCAGCCCCAGAGAATGATCCCAGCTTCTGATGCATGTGATACAGGGAATAAACTGGTGGAAATGTCATGGAGCATCAGTAGTAGTTAAAGCACTATTAACTAATAGTTAAAGTCTATCACTTTGCATACAGGCTCAGGGAGGTCTCAGAACAGATAAAACCTGAAGGGTGCAGAGAAACCAGTTATTTAAAGAGCTGGTTAGAGAATATTCCAGGCACAAGGCACAGCAGGTGCCACGGCTTTGAGTTTGGAAACATCTGGAGTGTCGCCGGAGTGCAGCGAGCAAGAGATAGAAGGCCAGTGTGGGGAGTTTGCATTTTATTCCGGGAGCAATAGGAGCCTTTGGAGGGGTCTGGGCAATATCGTCATCCCACTGGAAAAAAATTAACAATAATTCCTTAATATCTTCAACTATCCAGTCATGTTCACATTCATAAATGTCATAGTTTTTTGTTTGTTTGCTTGAATCAGGATTCAATTAAAGTCCACCCATTGTGATTTTCACCCAAGTCTTTTAAGTTTTTTTAATCTTTAGGTTGCCCCACCCCCTTCTCTCTCTCACAGTTTTCTCGAAGAAATGGGGTTATTCATCCTGTCGAGTTACCCAGTCTGATTTTGCTGACTGACTTTCTGTGGTGTCTTTTTTGTCTTTTAGAGATGGGGTCTTGCTGTATTGCCTCAAGCCATCCTCCCGCCTTGGGAGGCCAAGGCAGGAGAATCACTTGAGGCCAGGAGTTCCAGACCAGCCTGGGCAATGTAGTAAGACCCCGTCTCTACAAAAAGAATAAGAGAACAATTAGCCGGGCATGGTGGAGCACACCGGTAGTCTTAGCTACTAGGGAGGCTGAGGCAGGAGGATCACTTGAGCCCAGGACTTTGAGGTTGCTGTGAGCTATCTAGCCTGGGTGACGGCTCAAGACCCTGTCTCAAAAACAAAACAAAACAAAAGAAATTCTTACTTTGAGAGGTACATATGGACATGTTTACAAATAAAAGATAACAATTATTACTTTAGGAATCATTAATTACTATTGGGTGGGGGGCAGAGATGACTGGCCTTGGGGTGATGTTCATTGAAGCCAGTGGGGGCTTCATTCTCTCTACTTTTTTATGCTTGAAATGTTCCATGACCAAAAAAAAATTTTTTTAAACTAAATTTTCTGAAACTACCTTATACTCTTACTACTTCAGAGAGCATTTATTGTCAAATTATTTCTTCCGGAAACATTTCCGTGACACAAGATAGCAACTTACACCGGGCTCTTTGCCCCTCCCTCTTGAAGTTCTTTCTCTTTCTCCTGGCCTCTGCGTCCCCCTTCCCGGAGCCAGGCCCTGCGTCTCATCTCCCCTCTCTGGCTGAGGGCCCCAGGTGGCCTCATCCACCTCTCTGACCCCATCGGCTCCTTCGAGCAAACGCTGTCTGGCTCCGCCTTTTACTCTCACGGCTTGTATGAGTGTCTGCTGTAACAAATGATCCAAAACCGAGTGGCTCAAAACACCAGTTTATCCTCTCTCAGAAGAGGCCAGAAGTCCCAAATCCAGGCGCTGGCAGGACGGGGCTCCCTCGGAAGGCTCCGGGGGGATCCTTCCTTGCCGCTCCCTGGCTTGTGTCTGCATAACTCTGCCCCCGGCTTCACACGGGCTGCTCTGTGTCTGCGCCTTCTCCTCCTCTGTCTCTTTTGAGGACATTTGGCACTGGATTTAGGGCTCACCTGGGTAATCCAAGATGATCTCATCTCAAGATCCTTGGTTATGTCTGCAAAGACCCTTTTTCCAAATAAGGTCACATTCACAGGTTCCTGGGGTGAGGACACGGATACATCTTCTTCGGGCTGTATAAGCGACATGAGTTCTTTTTCATGACTCATGGCTAAACCAGAGAGCCTGAGCCCCAGGGAGACTCCCTTCCTCGCTCTCTCCCGAGGGAGTCTGGAATCTCCTCCCTGGCTCCTGCAGGGGGTGGACAGAATGACCTGTTGCTCACCTCTCCCTCCCGATCCTCTGCGAGCACCTGGTGAAAGGCAGCAGACCCTGTCCTTCAGCTCATGCTGTTTCTTTTAGGAACTTCACGTCCATCTTCTACCCTCACTACGGCAACTGTTACATCTTCAACTGGGGCATGACAGAGAAGGCGCTCCCTTCCGCCAACCCCGGAACTGAATTCGGTGAGTCTTGGTTCCTCCCGGGGCCAGAGCCCTGAGGCTTTAAATCCCCCACCATGGGGGAGCTGAACAACCTTCAGCTGCTGGGGGTGGGACTTGGGAGGACTGAGGCTGGCACAAAGAGGGTGGCCAGGATTGGGGCTCTCCCGGGTGCCCAGGGGGCTGGGCTGGGAGCTTCCATTCCGCTTCTAGTGCTCACACCCCTGGGGTAGGCACTGCTGGCCCATTCTGCTGAGGGGCAAAGTGAGGTTTTGGAAGCAGCACAGCTTTGTGGTCAAGCGCTCACTCTCCCGTGCCCGGGTCAAATCCCAGCTCCGCCACTCACTGCCTGGGTGATCCTGAGCTCAAGACTTACCTTCTCAAAGCCTCAGTTTCCCCATTCAGAGATAGCACACAGCAGCAGAGTACAGCACAGCATTGAGTCTAGCGTGTAGGACATGCCTCGTGAGTCCTTATGACATAATGTGGGCCAACTGCTTGGCTGTGAAGAAGAATCACACAAGTGAGGCAAATACTTCGAAGGAAAGTTCTGGAGCTAGCAGAGTGTGAAACAAAGACCCTGAGACCTAGTCTGGGCAGTCAGGGAAGGCTTCTGGAGGAAGTGACCCTTGGCTGAGATCTGAGGGAAGAGGAGGAGTTTCTAGCGGAAGGGTGAAGAGGAGACAGCATTCTGAAGTAAGGGAACAGCATTTTGGAGTCAGGGAACAGCATTTGCAGAGGCACAGCCTCAGGGAGGAGCACGGATGCGCAGAGGGGCTGAATGGGGAGAAAGGGACCCCCGTGTGAGGTGGGGTGGCATGGGTGGGCCAGGCTGTGCTGTGCCTCCCAGATCTACCTGCCAAGCAGATGAGACCTCGTGGCCGGGCGGGAGAGAAGCCCAGGTCGGAGACGATGGGGGCTTTGGAGGAGGGAAGCAGGACTAGGGGCTTGTGTTTGCGCAAAGTGAAGCCAGCTTCCTTGGCAGGCACTGGAGGTGCCTGTGGCTGGAGGGAGCCTAGACAAGTGGGTGGTGGGAGTCCCTGTCAGCCTGGGGGTGCGAGTTCAGGCGGCCCCATTCACCCCACCTTCCGCACAGGCCTGAGGCTGATCCTGGACATAGGCCAGGAAGACTACGTGCCCTTCCTCGCGTCCACGGCCGGGGTCCGGCTGCTGCTTCACGAGCAGAGGTCATACCCCTTCATCAGGGAGGAGGGCATCTACGCCATGTCGGGGACGGAGACATCCATCGGGGTGCTGGTGGTACGGCTGGAGCCCAAGGGCAGCCCGCGGGGGCGGAGGGTGGAAGGCCCGGTGTCCAGGGCCAACCTCCGTTGGCCTGAGAGGAGGGGATCTGGCCGCAGCCTTGGCCCTCCCTCTGTCCACTCCTGCCTGGCCTTCTGGCTGGAAGCCCCCAGGGCACCGCTCTGGGGGAGACGAGCCCTCTGGCTCCTGGGGCCTGTGGCTCTCCATCCCTTCAGCACCCCCAGTCCCGCATGCTTGATGGGAGGGAGAGACTGGGCCCCCTCGAGCAAGCCCTCTGGACACAGGACAAGCTGCAGCGCAAGGGCGAGCCCTATAGCCCGTGCACCATGGACGGCTCCGATGTCCCCATCCAAAACTTCTACAGCAACTACAACACGACCTACTCCATCCAGGTGGGAAGACAGTGCGGGCCTCGTGACCCTGGGGCCCCGTCCACATCTGCAGGGCCCGAGATCCCTGGGGGAGCCGCCCCGGCAAGGCTGGCTCTGCTGGAGTTTTGTAGGTGGCCACGGGGCACCCTGGGGGCTGTGGGACCCGTGCAGTTCCTAGGTCCTTATCAGGGCCCAGGGCTGGCCACCTCTCATCCTCACTTGGGCAGATTTGTCCTTGGGGATGTCCAAGATTATAGGGATCTCACTCTGGGGTCTCCCAAGAGGAAAACAAAAAGCAGAAGCTCACACCATGGAGCTCTCACCGTGTGAGATGCTGTGCTCAGGGCGTGCATTCACTACGCCGTCACTGGATCCCTTCGACACCCCCTGGGCAATAATATACTAATAACAGCAGCATTTATTGATATACCAATGCTAGCAGGCACATCATGTGCTAGGCAGGCGCTGTTGTAAGTACCTTACACAGATGAAATCATTTAATCCTCATGACTACCCTAAGATGTGGCTACTATTATTATTCCCACTTTAGGAATAAAGAAATTGGGATAACAGACCCCAGTCCAAATGCCTCATCAGTTTACCTGGGAAGTCCCTCTTTGTATCTGCCTGCAATCCCCCTTGCTGCAGCTGGGGGCTTCCCTCCTGTCCTGATCTCCAGGATCAGCCCAGACCTGCCCCTAGACCTGGCGCCTGAGAACTTTGCAAAGATGACAGAAGTGCCCACTCGCTGACACTTCCCCTCCCAGCCCAGTCTGCCTTGGCAGATACAGAAACTGAGGCATAACAAGGGGGCAGCCTGGCACCTGCCTCCACATCTGGGAGCCCTGAGTACGGCGTGGTTTTCCCTGTTGCTTTAGTCACAGGAATTGACCCTCCTGGCACCCGCCTGCCCACCCACTCACGGGCTGGTTTGGCCACCTCCTGTCCGGAGGGGCTTCTGTCTGCCACAGAGAGGTCTGGGAAACTTCTGGGCCTCTGGAGGGACAGACAGACAGGGCAGTGCAGGGAGATAGATGAGAAATGTGGAGAAAGAGGCCGCAGCCCCAGGGACCTCCTCCCAGCGGAACCACAGCTCTTGCTTCTTCCAGAGCGGTAACCACTCAGGCCGGGAGCTTCAGCAGAGACCCAAGTCCTGGTTAGGAGCTCTGCGCACCACCACGCCCACCCCCGGCCACAGAGACAGGCCTGGGCCCAGGGAGGACTCCTACTTTCCAGATGAGACAGTGAGGTCTGGACGAGTGTAAGACACTTGCCCGAGGTCAGAGCCTCTCCCAGCCTCAGCGCTGACTCCCCCCTGCTGTGCCATGTGACCTGCCAGCCTGCCCCCATTTCCTGCCCTGGGGGGCCCAGACTCATCTGGGAGAACAGAAGCTCTGGCATGGAGGAGAGGGACAGAGTGGGGGCAGGCAGAGAGGAGTCTGCAAGGGCCAGGGTGAGGAGCGAGGAGTCCATGGTGGTCAGGACTTCGGACCTGGACAGGTGGAAAAGCCTGGGCGATAGCTGTTTCCCCCCATCCAGTGCCTAGTGGGCGCCTGACACTGCATGGAGTCCTCCCGCCCTTAGGAGGCAGGTGTGATGAATACCTGTTTCACCCACGAGCAAAGCCAGGCTCACAGGCTGATGACCTGCCCCAGGACACATAGCTGGTGTCTGAGTGGATGAAACCAGGTCAGAGTGGCCTGAGCGCCCGGTGTGGTGGGGCCAGGTGAGTGGGGTCCATCACATCCAGCCCCCAGGGCTGCTGGAATCAGCCCCTTCTCCCTGCCCCGCCAGGGGACATTCTACAGAGCAGCAGGCTGCTCACTTCCTCTGTCATCAGTATTGGTCAGGATAGTCAAAGGTCATCCTTGTCCTGGCTTTCCCTGTGTGTGTTCCTCCAGGAGGAAGGACTCAGGGTCAGCTCGCCTGTCTTCCTCGGGCTGTCTCTCTGGGCGCATTTACGCCAAGAGCTTGGGAGGTGCTGGCCTCCTAACGAGCTTGCTAAGCCTTGGCTGTATTGTCTGTGGTGAGCCACCTCTCCCATGGTGAGCCGTGGGGGCCCGGCTCGGAGTGGTGAGACCTGGGCTGCTGGGGTCTGGCCAGAGTCCCTCTGTGGGATCCAGGGACCTACCATGAGGCCCAATGGGGAAGGGCAGCCACGCCCTGACTACAGGGGTCCCGACATCTCAGCCCAAGGGGCACCGCTCCTGGCTTCCCCAGCCTCGTGGCCTGAGTATCACCTCCCTGGGCACCTTCCCCTGGCGCTGGGGTGGGGACTTCATCCGCTGAGCCTCTGTTCTCGCCCACGCCATCCCCAGGCCTGTCTTCGCTCCTGCTTCCAAGACCACATGATCCGTAACTGCAGCTGTGGCCACTACCTCTACCCCCTGCCCCCAGGGGAGAAGTACTGCAACAACTGGGACTTCCCGGACTGGGGTGAGCGGGGCCACTGAGGAGGGGACAGAGCTTGGAGCCCTTGGTGGGGCATAGGGATGTGCCCCGGCAGCTTCTCCGTGGTCCACGATCCCTCCTCCAACCCCTCTCCTAGGACTCCTTGCTGCAGGAACCTGGGCTCCCCCATACTTGATTCCGTAAAGCGTGGGCTTGAAACATGTAGGTGTGGGAACACAGGCCTGTGCGTGTGTGCCGTGTGAGCCTGGCCATGTGGCTGTTTCCAAATGCACGTGTGAAAGGGCATTTCTGTGCTTGTGTCTCATACACAGGTGTCCTCTGTGACTGCAGTGCGTGTCTGTGCATGTTTACACACAGGCACAAACTGCTCCAGACCCTGCGTGTTTGCACCCTGGCTTTTGTGCACACGTATGTGTGTGCGTGCATGCACAGGCTGTGTGTCCATCCTCAGTGCGTCCATGTCCGTGTGGGCTCACCAGTGTCTCTCTGTAGGGTGCTGGATGGGAGGGGAGGGGAGGAGGCCACTGTCATGATGGTGGCCTCCAAGGGCTTGAAACCTGGAGTGACAGGAGGAAGAGCCCCCGCGGGTGGTCTGGAGTCCAAACACTGATGAATGTTGTGTGCAGTAGACCCACCTCTTAAAACCAACACAACAGACAGCAAAAAGGGAGACCTTTATTCCTTCCACCTGCCCATGCCTTCATACGTGACCCCATAACCCGGTCCCCTGGGCAGGGATGGGAACGACAGGCACAAGGAAAGCAGTGAGCTGGTCTAGGCTGTTCGGGGCAAGTGTCCCCCAGGCCAGGCCGGGGCGAAATGGCTGGAGATGGGCACTGGCTGGGGAGCGCTGCTTCTCCATGGCATCCTCCACCACCTAAACACGGGCCTCAGGTGGCCCAGGGCCAGGAGAGCAGAGCTGCTGGCCAGAGGGGCTCAGTGGGAAAGGGGCCATAGAAAGCCCCTCACGGTCTCTTGGCCACCTCCGTCTCTCCTGCTCAGCCCGTTGCTACTCAGACCTGCAGATGAGCCTGGCCCAGAGAGAGACCTGCATCGGCCTGTGCAAGGAATCCTGCAAGTGAGTGCGGCTGTGAGGACGGTGGGCAGGGCACGGGGGGGGGGGGGGCAGTTCTGGCGGGGACAGCCACAGGGCTGGGTTTCTCTTTCAGTGACACCCAGTACAAGATGACCATCTCCATGGCTGACTGGCCTTCTGAGGCCTCCGAGGTGAGATGGTG
Organism: Lepilemur ruficaudatus; assembly: GCA_963574885.1. Lineage (NCBI taxonomy): Eukaryota > Metazoa > Chordata > Mammalia > Primates > Lepilemuridae > Lepilemur > Lepilemur ruficaudatus. The sequence goes on along the minus strand of CAUYRT010015704.1, from coordinate 122,299 downwards.
GGTGGCTAAGCTCCTGGTCCCACATCTTTGGGCAGGGGACAAGTCGGGACATAGGATGCAGTCTGCTTGGAACTTCAGAGGGACTGCCTCCCTCCTTCCCTCCCTCCCTCCCTCCCTCCCTCTTTCCTTCCTTCCTTCTTTCCTTCCTTCCTTCCTTCCTTCCTTCCCTCCACCAATAATCCCCGGGCACTGTGCTTGGGACAGTGAGAGACAAACGTAGCCCTTGTCCTCACGGAGCGGACATTCCAACTGGAGAGAGATATTACACGTACACACAGAAATAAGACCACTTCCAAGCGTGGTCGTGGCTGTGAAGGAAATGACAGGATGATGAGGTGACCGGGGAGGCCACTGTAGACACAGTGCTCGGGGGAGGCCTCTTTAAAAGGTGACACTTGAGCTGAGACCTGGAGGCAGAGGCTGGGCCAGCGGCGGGCAGAGCCAGGCAGGACACTGGGCCTGGAGGGAGAGTCTGTGCGCTGCGTCCCTCCTGGCTCTGGGCCTGGAGGGAGAGTCTGTGCGCTGCGTCCCTCCTCCCCAGAACAGCAGCCGCAGCTGCCACCATGACATGACCTTTTTCCTGTTCCTGTCCCACCCAATGCCCTGAGGTGTCAGGAGGGCACGGGGCTGCCATCTCCTTCCCCACAGGGAGCAGGGACGATGCCGGAGGGGACTCTGCAGGAGCCATTTTTTTCAGCTGCCTTCTTGGTTTCCAGGACTGGATTTTCCATGTCTTGTCGCAGGAGCGGGACCAAAGCACCAATATCACCTTGAGCAGGTGAGCCTGGACCCTGGGCTGGGCTGAGAAGGCAAGAAAGCGGGGAACCAGAGCCTCAGCGCAGGGGTTTGGGCACAGGGCAGCTGCTCGGACCCCTTCCGACAGCGGTCAGACCAGGAGCGAGCGTAGAGGAGGGACAGAAAATGCAGCCTCGGGCACGCCTGGGCCACCACCCCCAAGGGAGGAGCCTGGTCTTCCCTGTGCCACCCGGCCATCCACCCGGCCATCCATTCATCCCTCCGTAGTCCATCCTGCCATCCTCCCACCTATCCTCCTCCCATCCCTCCCCCACCCTCCATCTTCCATACACCCACCCCTATCCTCTACCCACCCACCCCTCATCCTTTCAACCCAAATGTCCTGAGTACAAGAAAGACCTATCAGGAAGCTATCGGAGCCTAGAGGACAGGTCTATGCAAACATGGCTGGTGGTAAGGAGGGTCGTCTGCACAAGCCCCCGCGCAGGAGCACAGCAGGGAAGGAGCTGACTCAGGCTGCCTGAGACAGGGAGGGCTGTGCAGGGAGGTGACAGTTGGACTCTCCAAGGAGGAGAAGGAACTGTTTTCAAATAGGAAATGTCGAAGAAGCCCAGGCAGAAGACAAGCTTGGGCAAAAGCCTGGAGCTAGGAGACAGCACGGCTTTTCTGAGGACTGTCAGGTGTGGGCGGAAGCCCACTCGGCCACCCTTCTCCGCCCCCGGTGCCCTGACAGTGGTGCCAGGCTTAGGAGCTCTGTGCAGGATTCCTGCCCACGGGCTGGGCCACCTAGGGGGGTGAGGAGAGGGGAGCTCAGGGCAGATCTTTGGGGACGTCTCAGGTGAGAGTATGCTTTAGGAAACTGGCAGGGATGTGGTTGAGAAAGTGGGCTGTAGATGGTGCTGGGCAGAGAGCTCTGTGGGACGCTCGGGCCAGAGGAGGGCTGGTGTAGCTCTGTGGCTGCCTTTGCATTGTGCATGTGTATGCATGTGTGTGTGTGAGCGTGCATGTGCATGTGTAAGCATGTGCGTGCATGTGTGTGCACATGTGTATGTGTGTGTGCATCAGGGAGGAGTTTCCATAGTCCCAGCCCTTCTGCTGCCTCCTGCAGGAAGGGAATTGTCAAGCTCAACATCTACTTCCAAGAATTCAACTACCGCACCATTGAGGAATCGGCGGCCAATAACGTGAGTCTGGGGGGCTCCAGACACCCAGCCCAGCCCTGCCCCACCTCCCTCTCTGAGGGTGGGGAGGGCCCTGAGCCCAACTGGGGGCATTAGGAAGGCCCCTAAACTGGGCCGAGATGGCCTCCGTCTCCCATTCCGTGAGGCTGGGACTGAGTTGGGAACTGTGGTCCGACCCCACCCCGAGCCAGCCCTCACTCCCCGCTGCCCGCAGATCGTCTGGCTGCTCTCAAACCTGGGCGGCCAGTTCGGCTTCTGGATGGGGGGCTCAGTGCTGTGCCTCATTGAGTTTGCGGAGATCATCATCGACTTCGTGTGGATCACCATCATCAAGCTGGTGGCCTTTGCCAAGAGCCCGCGGCAGCGCCCAGCCCCGGCTCGCTACGCCGGCCCGCCGCCCACTGTGGCCGAGCTGGTGGAGGCCCACACCAACTTCGGCTTCCAACCCGACACGGCCAACCACAGCCCCAGCGACGAGGCCTACCCTGACGAGCAGGCCCTGCCCATCCCGGGCACCCCGCCCCCCAACTATGACTCCCTGCGTCTGCAGCCCCTAGATGTCATCGAGTCTGACAGTGAGGGTGATGCCATCTAACCCTGTCCCTGCCCACCCCGGGCAGCTGAGGAACTCGAAGCTGAGAAGCAGATGCCATTGGCCAAGGCCTCGTTTTACGGTGCCCTCTCCAAAGGGCCAGGCAGTAGGTGTCCAAGCCCAGAGCTCGTGTCCCTCCACACAGAGGCAGGCAGCAAGTGGCCAGTCCCAGGTCCAGGGCTCTGCAGGGCCACAGCGCCGTACGGGGTGTGAGAATTGTGTTCTTCCCTGGGTCCTGCCCACAACCCCACCTGTCCTGGGTATCCCCAGCGAGACCCCAAGGACCCCCGGAACACCAGCCGTTCTCTGCCCCAGAGAGGAACAGGTGGGTATGCCGTGTGGCCTCTTCCTTCCTGGCCTCGGCTGACCTCTGGGAACAGGCTCAGGAGGGTGAGGGTGGGGGGAGAGAAGAGCATCACACGTGGGGGCCCTGCCGAGTGGCACACACACTGTTCTAGAAAATAAATAAAAGTAGAAAACACTGAGTTTTGTCCTTTGTCCAGGTGGGCAGCCGGGGTGCCCTGTGGCCCCTCTAGGGGTGGAAGAACACCCATGCTCGGCAAAGGCCGCCGAGGGAGGGTCTCTTCAGCTGGCCAAGGGGCAGCTCTCTCTTGCAGTTCTGTAAGTTCCTTTTAAGTTGTCCCTGAAGCAGTGGCCTAATGCCTTTTTCAGTGCCACCCAGCCTACTTCTTTGGGTTGCAAGGACAGAGAGAGAGAGAGAGACCTGAAGCCAGTTTGGCCCCCAGAAGAATCACATGGTCCAAGGGTTCGGTGGGGGGGGCACCTGGCTCCTGGGGTTACCAGATAAAATTCAGGCTGCCCAGTTAAATTTGAATTTCAAATAGACAACAAAATTAATTTTTTAGTATAAGTATTAACATATCCACGCAATTTGGGGATATATTATACTAATAAACCATTTGTCGTTTTTCTGTGAGCATCCTGTATTTTTAATTGCTAACTGTGACGATCTTAAGTTCCCCAGAAAGAGATCAGGGAGCTGTTACCGAACATCAGGGTCTCCTTAGAGCTGGGTCTCCAGGGGCACAGCCCTGCTGGCCTAGACCACCCAGGTCTCATGGTCTAGAAGGTAAATAAACTGGCCTCCCACTAAGTGCCCACGGTGGCACCCGGGGAGGACGGAGGTGCCACAGAGTCGGTGCCACTCTGGTCAAAGGCAGATTGCTAGGGGCCGAGTAGGGACAACCTGGAGGAAGCCGGGTTTCCCAGCTCGGGGCTCAGCTCATCTGCAGGCTGGAGTCCCAATTCTTGGTGATGACCACCCTTACTACTGTGACTGTGGCTTCCATTATTAGCAGTGGTAGTGGTTGTCCCACACTCACTGTTACCATTTGCTGTTGTCACTAAACAATGGCTACATTGTATCAAGCACTTACCATGTGCCAGGCAGCAGGCCAGGTACTTTATAAGTCTTATTTAAGTTCAGTCTTATAACTACTGAGAAATAGCATCATCCCATTGTACAGGTAAGTAAACTGAGGCTTAGGAAGGTGAAGTAAGGTGCCCTAGGTCACTATTCTGGTAAGTGACAAAGCTGAGACCTAAGCCTCACCCTCTTGGTATCAATGGTCATAACCATACCAGTCCCTTCCAGTATCAGTCCCCAACCTTTTTGGCACCAGGGACTGGTTTCATGGAAGACAATTTTTCCATGGATTGGGAGTGGGGGCCAGCGAGATGGAGCTCAGGCAATGGTGCCAGTGATGGGGAGCGGCTGTAAATACAGATGAAGATTTGCTCACTCCCCGCCACTCACCTCCTGCTGCGCGAGCCCCTGATTCCTAAGTTTCACGGAAGACCATTTTTCCATGGACTGGTACCAGTCCATGGCCCTGGGGTTGGGGACCGCAGCCTTACAGGAGCTGGGAGCGTTCGTATTTATAGTCTCATCTGAAGCTGCGGGGCACTGTTATCTAGCTAGCTCCTTTGCCAGCTCTTCAGTCACATGTCGATTTGAACAGGCTTCAGCCACAAAGGGAATGCACTGGCTTTTGTAGCACACGTGCAGGGATCTCAGACGTGGCTGCACACAGGGCTCACCTAGATCCGGTGTCGCTGTGTTGCTGTCCCTCTCAAGCAGGTTCTCTCCACGTGCTGTGCTTCCCCAGCATCAATTTCCACCCACAGCGCCAGCTCCGTCCCCTCCACGTAGCAACCCCAGGGAGAACAAAGCTCTCCCTTCATGGTATCCCAGCAAAAGGCCCAGCAATGAGGCTCATTTGGATCGTGGTCACTGTGGCTGGGGATGGAGGGGATGCTGCCCAACTAGCCCTGGGGGAACCTGCAGAGGGCGGGTGAGAGGTTCTGTTCATATGCGACCAGGACCGGGCCGATGGCGGGCGTCAGCTTGGCATTTCTGCTCTTGCAGGGCAGTGAGGGCCAGGCTGCGGAATCACAGCCTGCTAAAAGCAGGCCCTGAGTCAGCTGGGCATCCCTCTCCCCTCCTGATCTAGAGGAGAGAAATGCTGTCTTGTTCCTATCCTGGGGCCCCTGCAGAGCCCTTTAGGGCTGAAAACTTAGTGGGGCAGGACCCAAATTACCCAGAAAATGTCACTCTGTAACTCCCACCTCTACCCGTAAAGGGAAGGTAGCTTGCTGATGCTGGAGGACTATGAAATTAACATTGTGTACGTGTTGTCATCTCAACGGCTCGTCAAATAACCCTAGGAGTTAGGTACCACTATGACCTCAGTTTTCAGCTTAGGAAACGCACCTCAGACAGGTGAAGTGACTTTCCCAAGGTCAGACGCTGGGAGGTGACAGAGCTGTGAATCAAGCCCAAGCCTGTCCCACTCCAAAGCCCAGCGGCTCTCACGAACATGGGCACAAAGCTCACCACAAAGAGTTTCCACTTTAAAGCAGTGCAGCGTCACCTTCCAGGTTCCTGGCTCTCACTTCTTCACGGCAAGAAGAGCCAGGCTCAAACCCTGCCAGGAACAGTCTGTGATCCACCACATGAGAAACCAAAATATTTTTCTTGGTGCAGGTTTGAAGCTGATGCTCCGCTGGGGCCGGCCAAACTGATTCCAAGGTTGTAAGGACGGAATGTGTGGGAACCCCTGTAGAGAGGGACCCAGGCGGACAGTAGCCCTGGCGGCCTGGAGGGGCTGGATCAAGAGAAGCCATGGGCAGGGCAGGGCCACTCCAGGGGGCTGGCATGAGCAGGCTGACCGGCCCCCTGGGACTAGGTGCCCCCGACATGCCTCCTGAGCCCCACACGAGGAAAGCTGCCCAGCAGCTGGTCAGGGGTGCCTATGCCACGGTCACCAGGCTCGCTCTGAACCCCACCCTGCCACGTGGTAGTTGAGTGACCCCTAAACCTCTCCGTGCTGGTGAGGAGCCCAGAGAGAGGCAGAGCTCAGCCCAGCCTGAGCCCCAGGAAGGGCTCATTCCCAGGGACAGCCCCTGTTGTCATTCCTCTCTTCCTCGCTAACAGAAACCCAATTCTGTTTAGGGCAGCATAAGCCCAGCCCAGACAATAAATCCTAATTGGTCTAAGCCAGTGTTTCTCAACTGGAGGTGAATTTGCCCCTCAGGAAATTTCCAGAGACATCTGTGGTTGTCACAACTAGGAAAATACTCCTGGCACCCCGTGGGTGGAGGCCAGGGGTACTGCTACACACCGCAGCTGCACGACAAAGAGCTGATCCGCCCACAATGTCGCTGGCACCGAGGCTGAGAAACGTGGCCGAAGCCAGTCCTGTGCCCAGCTTCCCCACCCCCCTTGCAGCTGGGGGACGCCTGGTGACCAGGAAATGGCCAGTGAGGCCCAGGAGCAGGTTGGCCACTGCTCACCTGACAGAAGGGACAGAATGGCTGCTCTGCCACCCCTCCCCTCTCCTCCCCTGCACGCGGATGCGATACCTGCAGCTGTGGGTGTCACCTGTGACAACGAGGTGTCCACACGTGGAAAAAAGGCCAAGATCGCAGAGGCTGGTCCCGGTTCTAACTCTGTCCAGCCACCAAATTGGCGCCTGGAGGCTCCACCCTTGCACATCTTGTTACTGAGAACGGTTAATTCCTATTTGTTTAAGTCACTCACATCACGTTATTCCATTACTTATAGACAAATACAATCCTAACAGATACAGAAGCTGTTAACAACAACAAAAAAAAATGGAAGAAATTCACATCATCTCATAAATTTTAAAAAAGGAAAAAAGTGAAAGCCAAATCCTTACCACAGCCTACAAGACCCCATATGATCTGGCCCCCCACATCCTCCCTGACCCTATTTCCCACTTCCCTCCGCATCACCCGCCCCTCTCCAACCCCCCGCTGACCTTGGACACGGCCCACCTTAGACGCGCCCTCGGCCTGGATTCTCCTCCTCAGCTCTCTGCCACACAGCTCTCACCCCGCAGGTCTCGGGGTTGCCCACCCCTTACCCAATGCCGCCTCCCACCCTCGACACCCTCTTCTCCCCCAGCACTTACGTCGGAAATCGTCCCTCGGTTTGCCTTTCTCTCCCTCCCTGCTTTCTCACGGAGCGTCAACTGCCTCCGCCACGGCCACGTGCCCGGTGCGCACAGCACTGCCGACGGGAAGCGCTCAGATATCACTGAAGGGGGAGGAAGGAAAACAGCCTTCTCTCTTTTCACAGTCTTTATTCATTCCATTTTCAAGATCACATCATATTAAAACATTATCCAAAAAGTCCCCTCTGATAAACAGGATATCTCTAATTTATAACCTTTTTTTCATTATACAAATAAACCAAGTCTCTTTAAAACAAATTCTGCCCAGTGCCTGGCAGTCTTCACATGAATCCACGCTGGTGAGTCCTGTGACTGCAGAACACCGGCCCTGGCCTTGGCAGTCAGGTGCGTGGCGGGATCAGTAACTCACACTGCGCATGCCGGCCACCGTGGAGGCCAGGCGAGGGGGAACGCCTTTGCTGGCCTGCCTGTAATCCTCAGGCCGGGCCTTCAAGAGGGTCACGATGTTCTGGAGGGTGCGGGATGGCTGCAGGCCCAGGGCATCCATCACATTGATCAGATAGTCTGTGGAGGGCGGAGGCAGAACACAGATTCAGCATGAGCAAGACGGAAGCCCAGAATGCCCCCCCGACTGAGACACAGAGAAGCTGCCCCCCAAGTCCCCAGATGCCGGGTGCCTGCTCTGCCCTCAGGCGGTGGGCAAAGCTCTACTCAGCGGGTTCTCCTAACAGGGTCAAACCAGACTGTGAGTCTGACCTGAGTCTGGGAATTGTAATTTAATAAAGGACTAACCAACATCACCCCCACCAACACACACACACACACACACACACTCACATGCACACACCCCTCCAGCACCAGTCGGAAGACAAGCTGACCTCACTCAAAGCTCTGTACTGGGGACTCCTGGGTCCCCACCTGGCCTGCAGTGTCCCTGTATGTCCCATTGACCATGTGGAAAAGCCCAAGGGCCAGAGACACAAGCTGTGCTTGTCTAAGCAGCTGCCAAGACTTCCCGTCAGACCCCATAACGAGGACAGGGCCAGTGTCTGAGGCAGTGGCCTGGGACAATGCAGGTTTCCACACTTCCCAGATAACTCCCCAAGGCACTGGGAGTACAGTTAGATACACAGCTCTGAGCCCATCACAGACCAAGGCAACGAGAACTCCAAGGGAGGATCCTGGGGCTCTGCCACTCTAGAAAGTGACCCCAGTGATTCTAACTGCAGGCAAGCTGGGGCCATGCAGGCATCGGGTGGGCAAATCGCGTGCAGCCAGGTGTGACCTCGGACAAGCCCTTCCCCCTCCCTGATAACACTGATGAGGCAGCATGCTTAGGGACGTCCGTCAAATGGGATGATGGACAAGAAAGCACCCAATGGGTCCTAGGTGATTGGTAAATGGGTGCTGCCCTCCCTGCCTCCCTCCTGGGCAGGCACAACCCCATCCTGAGGGGGCATCGAGGTGGGAGCGCTGGGTTCAGCACCTAGCATGCCCGGTACACAGTAAGAGCTCATTAGACACTGGCTGATGATTCTGATGTAAATAAACCCAGGCGGGGCCAGGCTGCATCAATCACTTCACCTCCCCTCACTGAAGCTCCTCTCCATGGTTCTCAACCTCGGCAGCCCATCAGAACCCCTGGGACCTTTCCCAAAGCACAAATGTCCGGGCTTCAACCCAGGCTTACTAAGTCAGAATCTCGGGGTGGGGCTTGGAGAACCTGCAGCTGGAACCAGCTTCACAGCCAAATCCAGAGCTGAAGTTCAGGGGGGAAGGGGGATGAGATTCCTGTAGGGCAAAAGGGGACTGGCAGATGCAGCAGGTAAGAGCTGTCCCCCCCACTTCCTGTCTCACAGGGACCCACCAATGTCGGTGGCCAGCTGCTTGGCGGAGTGCGGGGTCAGCTCGGGGATCTGGAGGATCACGTCGCAGTAGGTCTGCATCGTGGCTCTGGCGATCGAGCCCAGCCAGTTGTCGGCCATGTTGTCCAGCTCAGGCAAGTCATCCCCTGAAAAGGGAAAGAAGGTCACCAAGGAAACGCAGAATCTGCTCAGGACAAATGCACCCCTCTGGGTGACCTGGCCTACAGTAGGTGCCGTGCACACAAACAGGCCAGGGAGCTTACGGTCCCCGTGCGAAACCCAGGAAACAGACAACGATTAAATCTTAGGTCAATGGGTATTATCTAAGGACAATGAGGATTCAGAAAAGGAACCAATCAGGTTAGTAACTTAAGGGTCCCCAAGGGCCTGGGAACTAAGTGCAGCCAGGCAGGCAACAGTGGGAAATAAACTCTTAGGGGAGGTGGGCTGGGGCCTGGAGGGCACCCTGAGAATCACGTGGACCCCATGTTGCAGGAGACAGGGAACAACTGTGGGTTCTCAGCAAGGCTGTAACGCGACAAGCCCAAGCAGGGGAGCCAGTCAGGCAGTGGCAGGTGCAGGGGGAGATGGAGCAGACACCCGGGCAAGAGCAAGACGGGCCTGGCAGCAGGAATGGGAAGAGGGGGAGAAATGGGAGCAACACTAAACCAAAATATGAGGCCCAGCAGAGAAGAAGAATACGCTTCAAAGATGAGGGAAATCCTAGTACTGCTGCCGCTACTGCTGAAAATAATAATACGGGACATACAGTTACGTGCAGAATACCATCTTCACAGAGAGCAGGGCCAGAGGGCACGTGGGAAAATGGAAGGATCAGTGTGTTATGTTTTTTTTTTCTTTTTAAGTTGTGACCTTGTTCTCGATATAGCATCTGTACAACAAATGTAAATTAGTTAAAAAAAAAATCAAAACAGTGCTTGGAGATAAAGGAGCCCAAGGACAATAATGTGTAATCTCGGTTCCCAGCCTGGAAACTGACAATGGGACTGGTTATAACGTGGCCAGAAACAGCTCTGGCAGGGCAGCTGGGTTGGGAGAGAACCCTCCTTCCTGCTGACTCTGACTGGTTGGTAGAAGAACCCAGAAAAGGCTGAACGTAACAGACCAGAGGCCAAATACCGAGCTTTGAGAGTTGCTGGACAGAGATGAAAGCTGATGACATAAAAATGGATGAAAAGGAGAAATGACAATGAGGAAGAGCCCAAGGCTGGAGCCTCACAGGACACTCAGGGTCGAGGGGGAAGAGGCGCCACACTGGACACAGAGGACGGCTGGCAGTCATTTGTCTGCTGCATAAATCCTGATTTACTGAGGACCCACCAGGTGGGCTGCTGGTACTGGGTGGCCCTGGCATTAATGCACTCTGCGGCCCGGGGAGAAAGAAGGCACAGCTCAAGCACAGTGCGGTCAGTGCTACAGCAACAGCCTGTTCAAAGACTAAGCGAGCACGGAATTGGGAGCAAATACCTTCGCTCCAGGCGGCTGAGAAAGGGCAGAGACAAAGAGGCTGTTTGCCAAATGCATGTGAGGAAAAGGCATGTTCTGAGCAGAGAGCACCAAAAATTGTTTTGAAAAAGTGTCCATGATAACAACGTATATGACATGATCCTGCTTATGAAAAAGTACGTGTATAGGTAACGCAGACCTGCAGGGAAAGATGCATGGGATGAAATGGCACCATATTTTAAAATCATGGTATATACATTGTTTTCAGACATCATGCTATTGCACACTTAACAGACTTCAGTAAAAACATAACTGTCTACTGGGAAACCAGAAAAAAGTGTGTGTCTCACTTCATTGCTATATTCACTTTACTGCAATGGTCTGGAACCAAATCTACAATATCTCTGAGGCATGCCTGTAGTTCTGTGCTTTGTCATTTGACACTGAAGGATCCTTATTATAGGTTCACTGTGGGATCTACCTTTCATTGGTAAAAAAGAATCATTTTGGTCCCATCTACTATTTTTTTCTTTTCATTTTCTACTTTGTATCATTTTTTAAATGCATGCAGCTCTTTGGAAAACGTTTCTGAAAGGCTCCTATGAAAGAAAACAACTGATTTTCTTCAAGTACTTTGAGCTACCAGGCAGAAAGGCACAGAGTTATCCTACTTGTTACAGTTTCACACATAGATTTTAATAATTTAGAGAAACTACATGATTTACATATCAGAGGTACATTTTTCTAGGAGCCAACCAAAACTTTGGAGGAATCTAGGAGTACAGCTGTAATGCAAAGATACTAACCAGCACCAAAAATTCTCTTGCTGATGAATATTTAATGTAAACACAAGAGACAACAGAAATAGCTCATCACCTCCTGTAGTGGGCAATTATCAGCAGGTGGTGATGCCAGGGACCACCACAGGCCTGCTCCCAACACAAACGCCCACACACGCATTCACAGTCACACACATGTGCTACACACTCGTGTGCTACACACAGCTGCGCATATACATACACCTCCACGTGTGTGCAAGCAGCTACACATACACATGCAGACACACACAGGCATGTGCAAAATCACACACACAAAGGTGAGTGCACACACGTGGAGCATTTCCACAAGGCTGTCTCAGGACACTCCACGAGTTTCTCAGGACACTTCTGCTGGACACCATGACTGCTTACTCCCTCCCAGCCAGCGGGCTGGGGATCATTCCCACAGAAAGAGAAATTGGCCACCGTGTGGAGTCAAGAACTGGTCTTCATAACACCATGACTTTATCTCTCTCCTGCGGTCCTGCCTCCACTTACCAACAGACTATCCTAAACATCAAGTTCACATGTGGGGACCTGTGTGCTAATCTTTATCAGCTGACTCACCACGGATAACCATTAACAATATTTAAAATAATCGTTTCCCCTGCAAGGGTTTCAGTGAGCCTTAGAGTCAAGTGTGGCCTGCAGGAGCTACTCGGTTCTGCTCATTATCATCTGGTGCCGGGAGGCTGGTAGCTCACACTCTCAGACTGTAATAGATGGAAAGAAAAGAGCAGCCTGGGGCAGGAGAGGAATAAGCGAGAGAATTAAGTTGGCGTTGAGCAGGAGACCAGGGCAGATGGAAAGACGGGAGGGTAGGCTGGTCCTGAGAGACCCCCTTCCTCGGGGATCAGCTTCCCACAGGACCTGCAAGGAAGGAGCAAGAAGGCACCCTCTTGAGCCAGGAGACACTTCATGAGAAAGGCATCCCCAGACTGTGCCCCTGGGTGTCATGTTCCCTATCCTTTCCTGGTCTGTGACCTCGAGATGCTTCCCAACACCTCGTGTCTCTGATTTGTTTCCCAACCTTAGCTTGATTTTTAACTCTTTTATAAATCTGTTTGTTACAGGTAGGATGCTGCATGCAAAGTACATGGAACTGGACTCATTCTTTTTTCCTGGCGTAGATAGGTTCCAAAGATCCAACACAAGTAATCCTCAGGCTTAGTAAAGGACTATGAGTGTTACCCCGACATTCTGTCACGCTATCAAGACTTAGCAGCAACGTGCCCTGCTCCCTACTCCAAGCTCAGTAAGCTACACGTACCAAGGAGCAGGGATTGAGAAAACAAATATAGAGCAAACTGTGGACACCTAATCCTGACACGTTACCCAGCTGAACTTTGGCAGCAGAAGCCCAAGGAACACAAACTTATGATTTTGTGGATATAGACGTTGCCCTGAGGTCCAAAGGACGTGTCTCCGTGGCAGACAGCAACCTGTAACAGGGGGTATCCTCTTAATTCCGCTGCTTGCTTCCAGATTTCTGGGAGTTTTGGTATCGTAGTTAAATGCTAGGGCCTAGTTTTTGCTGGCAATGTGGGCAGATTTGACATGCCTATGTCCACCAGGTAGAACCAGTGTATAAATGCGAAATTTGTATTTTAATTTTTCCTGGCTGGTATTATTGAAATTGTATAGATGCTTCCTCTAGGGGGTGGAGGTGGGGAATAACTGCAAGTTGTTAAAGTCGGATTTCTAAGCAAGACATTTATTTCTTGTGGCCAACTATGTGGATGTTGATTCCTTGTATCAGTCTAACGGCTAAGGGCACACCCTGGGGGACTTCTTAGTGACTCACGGGGAGGGCGGAGACAGGTAGACAGATGGGCAGGGGAGAGAATCCGAAGGAAATGCACAACCCCCTCTCGGGTAGAGAGGGTCTGGGCACAGGCCTGGGTCACCCAAAGGGCAACTCGTTCTCTGAGGGCAACACATCCTGGGGCCCAGTCTGGTCATGGGCTTGCCCGGGGAAGACCTTTTAGCTCGTCCCCACATGGGACAGTCCCCCACTCTGCTCCTACACTGGAACAACGTGGCCTCCTCTTCTCCAATCTGGGATCCCCTTCAGCCCTCCTCCCTCCTGCCTCTGGGGCCCCCGTCCATGCCTAGCCCCAATCGACTCCTCCATCCTTGCTCTCACCTCGTATCCTCATCTCCCATCCTCATCCTCTTGCAGGCGATACCCCCATTTGCTGTTTCTCTTATCTCTCCTCTTGTCTCTAGTGCCCCCATTCAACCCTCCTCCTGCCCCCACCTCCCTCTCTCCGTCCCAAGCTGGTTCAGGGAGCCCCAACTACAGCTCCCCGGAAGGCAGCGTGAGCCCCTTACCCAGGCATGTCAGGCCTCAGCAGTACCCTGCTTGGCCCGTTTACTGTCTGTGGTTTGAATTACATTTCATCCAATAGTAATACAGTCATCTTGCTTCCTTTTTATTTGCATTTACGTGGGATGCTTTTTTAGCATCCCTTGATTTTTAACCTTTTAATATGATTTTTTTCTTTAGTGTAGTTAGCTCCTTTTGAGGTACTGAATCTCTTACATACCAAGTGATTTTTTTTCCCTTTGTTCAGCCTTACAGAGAGGCAGGCTTATAATACACAATATTAGGAATTACGATGATTTTTGATCAGCGAGTGTGTGCTTCCTGTTCAAATCTGTCAGGCCCAGATAATGAGAAAAATAAAAAATTTTAACTTATTGTATCTTTGCCTTGTCAGTTTGGTGATCCAAGAGTCTTGGGGAGTCCAGAGCAAGCTATAGTCAGAGACATCAGACAGGATATGTTACCTCTCTGCTTTAGAGTTTATTTTTAACCTCACTGGCAAAACTGTTCTTATAAGGTGTCACCTATGGCATGTGACCTACACAGGGGGCAGCAGAGAGAAAGTGAGGCCTGCAGGACCCTTGCCCTGTAAGTTTGCTTCTGTTACCAGGCGCCTACGACCCCAGGCCCTCTTGCCACTGCCTCCCGAGCTGAGGGGCGCTGGTGGAGCTCACTGCAGGAATCTCTGCCCTCCTCCCCAGGGCTACTCTGCATACCGTGAAACAAAGTTAGGACAGCTCTTTTCTTAAGTCAGCCTGGCCAGGACTCTGTCCTGCAGAAACTCCTCAGAGGGTACAAGAGGTAGGCCCTGATCTTTCTCAGCACCTATTTTATATTTTGACAACTATTTCAATGGGAGCTTGGAGAGAGGTGTGTGTTGAGAGGTGTGAGTGTTAAGAACAAACATGTAAATCACATCGAGTCTGCTGCAGGTGCAGTGACTCGCTGGTCCTTCCTCACCTTGCTCAGGAGGAAACGGCAGCTTTCCGGCGTGCAACGCCAGCTCCAAGGCGGAGTCCTCCTGAGTCACAAATGGTTCAAGATTCAGGGGGAGGGACATGATATACTGCCCAATCTGAAACAAAAGAAAGCACTGTTGGCCTGATAGTATGCATATAGGTAATTACTTCCTGTGGTACATTTGTGTGAAGGCAAATGTGGAGACAAAATTGCTAGACCTGGGGCCACCCCAAGTCTGATCTTTCCAACATGTGGCAATACTGATTATGGTAGTGCCTTAAAAAAAAAATCACTGGCAGTTTGCATGTAGATTATAGATTCATCCTTCTCAGTAATGGCCCCAATATTTTTGGAATGCATTCAATACAATCTCTTCCTCAAGTGAGGTAATAGATACCAAAGTGCTTTGTAAAATTTGAAGCACTGTGTAAATATGATTATTATCATTCATAGACAAAAAAAAAAAAACCCAGTAAGATGCTAAGTCAATAAGTGTGTGGCCAAGCAAGAATTCAAATCCTGTCTTCTGGATTTGGAGCTGGTTCTCTCCTTTCTAGATGACTTAATCAGTGGAGGAAAGGAATCTTGTTTGCAAAAAGCCATTTATAATTATAAATTAATTTGGAGAAAATGATATTGTTTTCATAATACAAACTCTTGAAAAAACCTTGGCTGGTGAGGAATTGCAAAAGGTAGGGTAAAAACACATTTAGGACAATCCCACAATGAATACAGTATTTGTCATGTATTTGCCAGACATACATGTGACATCATCATGAGTATATTTTAGACGATTTCTATTACAACGCATAATTGTTTTGTGTTTTAAGGTAAGTATATGTTTTGTTTCAAAATAAGGTTGATTTTCAGGTTGCAACAATATTATTTTTTTAAAAAGTCTTTGAGCTCATTGTTGCTTTTTTTTTTTTTTTTTTGGGCTACATATTCATTCCGTGACATTCATTTCATTACCACTTAATCCTACAAGCTAAAAGTCAGAAGACTCTCAAAGTAAGATCTTCTCAATCTGGCCCCATGCATACCTACATGACGGCAGGTCCCTTTGAGAGTGTGGTTTCTGGAGGTAAACACAGACTCCAAAATCTACCCAGCCCAGAGAACTACAGGATGGTCACATCTTTGTGTCTAAACATTTAATGTGGTCTGGCTGTACTAAGTCTAAACATCTAACAGCCCATTGTGCTAACAAAAAAATTATTAGTTTGGTCTCCCTCTAAAGAGGTACACAGAAGTAAAATAAATTAAATCAGCATTTTTTCCCTTTCATTTACTCTGTACAATCTTTCATTTGAACCAGGCAAGTGGCCACTTACCTCACTAATAACAAACACCACTGTGCATTTTCAGCTTGAAAATGGCAATAAATTCATCATTTTCCCCCAAGATTGGGGAAAGACAAGGAAGCTGATTTCTGGTGTTGGAATTTCTTCATTCTAATTTCACTCAACAAGCCATTGCTGAACATCTACTATATACAAAGAACCAAAGCATGTTCCTGTGTTTGGTATACCTTTCATCTGCAGCCACAATCTTGTGGCTCAATCCACAGACCCCAATTTACTAGAAATAAAGCATTGTCATTCTCATACCTTGCACATATGTTGTTTTTACATTTTCAAAGCACTTTTTCATATTTCATCCCTATATAATGCTCACAGGTTCTGTGTGGATGGGGGCACCCACCAACAAGGCAAAGTGTCATTTAGGAACAAAACTGCAATAATCTGACATTTCTGACTTTGGTCAATTGGCCTGAGACTGTAGGGCCTGCCATGGTTCCTGGATGGATCTGACAGCTCTAGGTTTCTCTCAGGAGTCTTGTCTAGGTTTATTCTTTGGAAATCAATGAGGAAAGGGATGCTTACCATCACAGCTGTGGATATTTCTCTACTATTCTCCCATATTCAATAACATTTCTTGATATTCTATTTGGGTTGAGGCAGGGACTTGAGAAAAATGACAAATTTTGTGGCCAGACTTGAGTTTGAGTCCTGGCTCTAACACTGTGAGAACTTGGGCAACGTAATCTGTCAGGAGTTTGATTTCATCATCACTGAAAGGAGGATGACCTCAAACTCACTTCAAAGGGCTGTGGCGAGATGAAATTAACACCGTGTGCTATGCACGGAAAGCACCTGGTGTTCTCACAGAGCAGCCACAGGATGATGGCTGCTTCTTCCCAGCCCCACGCCCACAGCCCAGGGCCTCGGTGTTTGCCTGTGCAGGAGGAGGACTGCCCCGGTCTCACAGACATGATCTGGCTCAGGCAGTGTCTCACGACACCAGCCGAAGGTTGGCACTGTCCACGCACACAGCGCATGTTCAGTGAATACTCCTTTCCTGAGTTCAGGTCCTCATCAGCCTCCAGGTACAATGATGTCTACAATCAGGGGGGTCACAGCAGGTAGGAAGGGGCCCTGACCTGGAAACTCCTCCCAGCCCTCCTTGCCTCTCTACCCTTCAGTTTCTTCAACCTTAAAATCAACTCAGTAGCCTCTCAGGTCCCTTCTGGCAACATCATTTTCTGAATCAATTTGTATTATAATGCATGTTTTCTTGATTCTAAAAATAAGATTATTCCCATTGGTTGTGAAGACCAACCCACACCTTAACAGTTTCATCGGTACAAGATATCATCGGGTAGTGCCCTGGGAAACAGAAGGGAAATGACTACCATTTCAGATTTGACGCTGCTCCAAATGAACAGAGAGCAGAGTGCCAGCCTCCTCACTGCTTGCCTGTGGGGCTGCCACACACTTCTTCCAACTGTACAATAGTTACTTTTAAAATTCTTTGGGAGACGGGTACACTAAAAGCCCTGGCTTTACCACTATACAATTTATCCACAATTAAAAAAAAAAACAAACAAAAAACAACCACCTGTACCTCCCAAATCTATTGAATAAAAAATAAATAAAAATTAAAAATAAAGAAAAGAGAAACTTTTAAAGATAAATAATAAATGGAATAAAATCCCTTTATATCTATTACAGTAGACTCACTACTTACATAGGGGTTGGATTCGGAGGTGAGAGCATAAGGCAGAAATCACCTCGAAAAGCCCCCAAATCTCCCATAGCGTGAGGTATGTGTTGTTAGGGGTATATTACTCCTACATAGTATTTCTTGTGCATGAAAGCATTTAAGAGCAACAGAGCTAGAATGCAGAAAGGAATGGAAACAAAGGCTGGGTGACTATGTCTAGGTGTCCGGGTAACTATCAGTTCCCAGCGGTGAAAGAGGAAGGGGAAAAGGACTCCAAGTGTCCCTGCTCCCCTGCAGGGTTTATTCTGTTCTCATTTAATATTAACCCTCTATAACCACAATTCTTCTTAAGAGATTTGGCTGAGTGTGATGGCTCATGCCTGTAATCCCAGTACTTTGGGAGGCCAAGGCAGGAGGATCACTGGAGGCCAGGAGTTCAACACCAGCCTGGGCAGCATAGTAAGACCCTATCTCTACAAAGAATAAGAAAAATTAGCTGGGTATGGTGGTATATCCCTGTAGTCCAGCTACTCGGGAAGCTGAGGTAAGTACTGCTTGAGCCCAGGAGTTCAAGGCTGCAGTGAGCTATGACTGTGCCACTGCACACCAGCTTGGGTGACAGAGTGAGACCCTGTGTCTTTAAAAAAAAAAAAAAAGAGAGAGAGAAACTTGTTTGTTGCTGTGAAGTTAAACATGAATGCATTCAGCATAAATGCTGGGCACATTGTAGGTGCTCACTAAAAGTTTGCTGAATTTGAATTCAGAACCACATACACACTGCTATTCTGAAGAGTCACAGAGAGGAATCTGGCCACCTGCTGCCCGACTGACTAATTCAGAATTTCCTACTGGACTGTCATCTCTGATGTCATCAGGTACTCGCCGCGTCTCACACTGGGAGAGGTGGGAAAGGGGTGACACATGGCCATGTGGCTCTACTGCATTTCCTTGTAGTCCAGGATCTGGACGCAGACTCCCCTGAAGCAGAGGTCTGGACAGCACTGATGGGGAAACAACTACTTTACCTGGAAGGGCCCGGATGAAAAGACAAAGTGAGGTCTGAAATGCTCGACCACCCACAGAAGTACACAGAAGCTCTTACATTGCTGATGTACTCAAGAGGGGTGAGACTAAAGGCAGGCAGGTCGTCCGTGAGGGTTTCTCCAATGCCGGCCGTGTTCCAGCTCTAAGGGGAGGAAGGAGAGGAAGCAATCAACCCTCCAGCAACCAGACAGCCAGGCAAGCACCCAGCGAAAATACACAAAGGACGGGGCCTTCCCCGCAGGCAGCACTTTGGTCGGAGCTGATCTTTGGGACTACCACCCCTCAACAGGCCAGGGACTTCTCTTAATTCTTCATCTTGAAGCCCACCATAGAGAAAGTCATGGTTTCTCTCTCTCTGCATTCCTGCAGATCCACAAAACAGGAACTGCCACCTTCTCAGCTGAACTTCGGGGCGGAAACCAATCCCTTTGTTTATCTTGCTGAGAATGTGATCGGAGACAGATATTTTCCTGTCTGAGTTTCTCTACGTGGGGGGGCCACCATGTAAGAAGATGCTGGATGTAGGCAGCCTCACTAATTCTTGGGCCTTTAGCACTCTGAAGAGAACGGGGCCCCCCTGGTCTTCCAGAGACTTCATGTCAATCCCTTATCCTGGGATGGAGCCTCTAGACCCCTACAACTGCCCCTTTGTCTTCCTTGTGATCCCTCTGTCAGAGGAGAACCTCAGCACCAATACGTGTTTCTTGACATTTAAAGTGGAAAAGTCTTCAGTATTGCTGTACAGAGTCAGGTAAATCACCTGCACACATATGCTTATAGACTTGAGCATGGCATACCTTCACACAGAAATCTAGTTTCTTAATTCCAACCTGAGCCACCCTAAACCCAGCCTGGCAAAACAAGGCCCTTTCTGGCTGAACTCCGGGAGTGACTCCTGAGGTCACGCTGTAGCTGCTGTCTGCAGCCACCTGATGCCCGATCCGGTTGCTTGATCCTTTAAGTAGCATTCCGGGGATGGAATGACCATGTCCACCCCTGGGCTTCCTGCCCAGGCTAAGTCTCGGCAGCCTCTCCATGCTCTCTAGCACCAACTCCATTCAGTCTCATGCTACAGATGAGTTTTCTTCCCCAAACCCATCGCCTTGCCCCCTCAGCTTTCTAGACTCTTTGTTTTTGACCACCCCAAAGAAGCACAAAGAGCTTGAGAATCCTCTTTCATTTCAAAATATCCTATTTTTTTTCCCAGCTAACTCCAAACCCACTGAGAAGGAATACGCTGACCATCCATATTTACCAAGTACCATGATGTACAGCGTTTCATGCTAGGCTTTGTAGAGAAGATACAAAGAAATGTAAGACGTGGTCCTTGCTCTCCAGAAGCTTCTTGGGGAAGCAAGACCCTCTGAGACACTCTTACTCTGCATACCCCCACACTTTCTGTCCTGCTCTCTCCCCTCCCTCCTTCCTCCAACGCGCACACACGTGCAGCCCAGCCTTCCACTTTTAGAGTTCTGTGTCGGATGCAAGGTTTTATACGGTAAGAGTTTAGAGGAGCAAGAGCTCAGGGTGATTGGAGATGGGTGGCCACAGGATGTATGTGGTGCAGAGAGGTAGAAATAAGGCTGGAGGGAGAATGCACAGCTCTGAACTCCAAGCTAAGCAAAGGCCTTACTTTCAACAAATAAATCACAAGGGGAAAAAAAGAGAGAAAGAGAGATGAATGGGAAATCTATAGTTCAAAAAAGACAGAAAAGACATATCCCAATAAATCCTGGATCCTGATTTAAACAGTAAAATCAATTATGACATTTATAAAACAACTAGAAATTTGAACACTATTGATGATATTAAGGAATTATTTTACTTTTTTAGGGATGATTATGGTAATCACGATTATTTTTAGAGTCCTTATATTTTTGATAAGGGGGTATATGTGAAATAGGATGACCAGGACTTGGTAATCGTTGAAGCAGGGTGATGAGTATAGGGTTCTTTGTACTTTTCTCTTTACTTTTGCATATGTTTGAAAATGACTGTAAGAAAGTTTTAAAAAACAGACTATCAGACTAGCCCTGGGGAACCAGGGGAGGGTTGTGAATGGAGAGGGACAAAATGAGAGTGATGCTTTATGAAGATGAGGATTGGGGGCATGGGGGAGGCAGATGAAAAGCTCAAAAACAGATCAGAGCTGATGAGAACCTGAACTAGGGTGGTGGCCATGGAAACAGGTGGGAGACACACAGAAAACGGAGAAACAAGAACCCTTGGTAGTTTGTGGGCAAAGAGGGGCACAGCAGGGGGCGGGAGAAGCAGTGGCTCCCAAGAGACCAAGAGCAAGGACTGACACGTGGGGCAAAGACCAGTGTCACCACAATCCATCCAGGACAAGCGCCATGGCCCAAAGGCCCTGGGAAAGGCTTCAGAGAGGAGGAGGGAGGAGCAATGTCAGAACATGATCATGGAAAAGAAGTTTAGAAGGGTGAGACACAGAATGTTGAATTAGGAGGGGCTTAAGAAGCAGGCAGAGGGCTGGGTGCAGTGGCTCACGCCTATAATCCTAGCACTCTGGGAGGCCAAGAAGGCAGGATCACTTGAGGTCCGGAGTTCAACACCAGCCTGAGCAAGACAAGACCCCATCTCTACTAAAAATAGAAACAGTTAGCCAGGCATGGTGGCTGTAGTCCCAGCTACTTGGGAGGCTGAGGCAGGAGGATCAATTGAGTCCAGGAGTTTGGGGTTGCAGTGAGCTATGATGATGCCGCTGCACTCTACGCAGGGCAACAGAGTGAGACTCTGTCTCAAAAAAAAAAAAAAAAAAAAAAAAGCAGGCAGAGGAGTGCACTTGAAGAGGGCAATAGGGAAATCCGGTAGATTATTTTTTAATTCAAAATTTACTTAAAATGTCCTTCATCTGTCACCAGGTAAAAATAGGTAAACTTCAATAATCTATTCTGAAATTTAATACAGTGTTGGTTTATAGGCTTGTAATATAAAAGGGCAATACAATTTACCAGCCGATGTTGAAAACAAACATTTAATGACCAGGGTTTAATTTTCAAATCCTTAAGGCCGAGTGTTTGCCTTTGCATTGTGTGCTGCACCCTCGGAGAAGCCTCCTAATCTTCAGAGCCGCCCGTGTCCATTCCCAAGGGCCTGCAGCACTGCGGTAAAGCCCAAGTGAGAAGGTGAGAGCCAAGTGACCAAACCCGAATCGTACTAATGAACTCTGGAATGCAGAAGTGGAGGAAAGAGGACAGGTGGGAAGCACTTGGCCTGTTTAAATGCAGAACTAAGACTAAATAACTGGGAGAATTAAGGTTTCAGAACAGAAGGGCAGTATCTTAAGCTTTGACAAAATAAAAATAATACAGCAATCAAATCTGGAGTCCGTGAGGGGAGAGGGGAGGTACAAGGAATGCTAATCCTCTCATCTTCCAGAGCAGACGAATCAGTATCAATCTCTCTAAAAGGGAAACATGATTAACAAAAACAACGACTCCAATATGACTCCAACCTCTTAACAGTTTTCATAATCTCTTTCTTAACCTTGGAGAGATCTGGGAACTAATATCTTTTGTGAAGAAGAAACAATTACCTCAAATTCAACAATTCCTTTGGTTTCATTTAGTGTCTCTTTTTCTTTTTTTTTTTTTCCCTCCTTCCCTCGACTACATAGTTTCTCTTTTCCTAGTTAATTTCAAATGTAGTTATATTGTGCACATTTTGATTTTTTAAAAAAACAGCATGTGTAGTATAATCTCACTTCTTCCTATGGATCTGTCTATAGATGCCCATTTAGCCTCTAACAGGTTTATGAGTGAGAATGAAGAGATGTCTGGATCGCTGGACCCCAAGTGCTTACACTGATTATTTCTAGATGGTAGGATCTTGAAGGCATTTATTGTATTTTTTCTTTGTACTTTCCTGTATTGCTTGAATTTCTGAAAACGAATATATATAATTTTTATTTTTTAAAAACCAAGTAAGTCATGCCTCTTAAAAAATGAGAATCACAGAAAGGAAGAAAACTACCACTTATTAAGCATTTGGCCTGTGGCCAGTGCTGTGCTAAATTTTATCATATACAAAATCTCATTTAGTCCTCACTAATATATATGTATTGTATCCCCATCATAAAGATGAGAAAACAGAGGCTCACAGAGGAGTGAATGACCTCAGTCATGCAATGCACCGAGATCGTGTATGCGTGGGGCCCAGGACTGACTACTTCCGACGGCATAGCTGTGGTCCGTCTATACCATTTCTACTCCAGTTTTACCCTCCCCCTCCATGCTAGAAATGCAAAATCTGCTTGGAGTAGATCTCACAGCATTTTGCACAGAAAAATCATAAATGGTGAAAATCACAGAACATCAGGGATAGAGAGAACCTCAAAATCATGTAGCTAAACAGAGTCATTTTATGGATGGAAATCCTGAGACCCAGAGAGTGGATCAGCCCTGATCAACGCCATGCAGTGGCCCTGGACTTCCAGTCTAGCAGGCTTTCTAGAGGGCAGCAGAAAGCAAAGAACTTGTAATTATGCCACATGAGTTCTTGTTGTTTCCTAAAAGGATCTCTGGTATTTAAGATCCATAACTGGGATCCACATGGACTTGAGCAGTCAGTAAGTGGTGTCCCACTCGGTAATCCAAAAGAAAGGGGCAAGATCTGGACCAGGGGAAAGACAGCAAGTAGAGAAAATATGACTGAGAGGCAACACCTTGAAAAAGAAATCAGGACAAGCAGCAGAGAAGAGAGTGCAAGGCAAGGAAGGCGAGATGACTCCAGAAACAGCCACACAGAAAAGGTATCAAGGAAAGAAAAGTAGCAGAACCCTCCAGAGCCTCCTCAAAAACCAAGATTAATTCTGATAAGGCGCTGTCCTAAGTTCCAGAACCAAGTCTCCAGAAACATTTCATGTGGCATGAAAACAATTCACTCTCCAAAGACAATTAGCACTTCTGACCTGGCCTAATCTACCCAGCAGCACATAATCTACCTGACTTCTCCCTGAGAAGGCTGAGCTATGTTCCAAATGGGGAAAGTTAATCGAGCAATTTTAGTAATTCTAAGAAACAGCCTATAAATAAAATATCAAAGTAACTACAATTAAGATAAGAAATTCATGCTAAGCAATGAGTTGACTCTTTCTGGCCCAGGAGAGTTAAGGTTGGATCCTCCCAAAGCTCTTGGGGCAGGGGGGTTAAGCCTACACTCAACATGCTTGAGCAGAAGGCAGGACCCGGGGCGGAAATCACTGCGGTCAGTGGGAAACTCACGTCCATCTTGGAAATGAGTAACAGCTGCTGTCTGATGCGCAGGAACACGGAATCGAAGGCCAGCTGGTGCGCCTGCTGGTTAAGCCGAGTCAGGGCCGCCCGAGGCGAAGACAGCAGGTTGTGATTACTTGACCCCTTTTCCTAAGACAAGAAAACGCAAAAGGCAGTTTGTTAGGCCCTAAATCCAACCAAGGTATTAGCTAGTTAAACATTTTGAAAAATCACCGAGAAAAAAATAGTGAGGGGGAAGTTCTATGCATTAGGGGTTCCCAAACCTGGCTGTACCCCCAGAATCCCTTGGGAAATGTGCTGAATTACAGATTCACAAGCTCCACTCCAGAACTCCTGAATCTGAGTCCACCAGGGTTGGAACCCAGGAATCAACATTTTTAACTCACTTTCCCAAGTGATTCTGATGCATTTAAGCTAACATGAGCTCATGGATTGGCAGTTTAGGAAAAATTAACCTGTGACCATCCCTCAGGGACAGAGGAGGAGGGAGAAAAAGATCAGAAGCTTCAGGTATAAACAAAAGAATGACAATTCCCAGGGAGGTCAGGTCAATTATACTCGACTGAAAGCTAGAGTATGTACAACCTGTGTGAGTCCCAAGGAATTCCAAACAGCCTGAGAAAATACAGAGATGGAAAATGTAACCTTAGTTTTGCTATTATAAATGAACTGATTACAACAGACATAAATCAGATTAGCAATAAAGATAAGCAGAGTTGCTTTAACTTAATCACAGAAGCACAGATGAATGAGTTTACAGAATTGCTGTAAGGAGTGGGTTTGTCAAGCTCAGTGCAGCCAGTTGGTGGGTCAGGGTGCAGAGAGAAGGGGAGACCTGGGAGGGTAACACCGAAGCCTCAAACATGTCCAGGCACCCTGTGCAGTTCACTCCCAAAGCTCTAGATCCTAGATAATTTGAGATTGCATTTGCTGCTGCTGGAATAGCATTGTCTCCTCTGTCTGTGATCAACAGAGTGAGTTCAAGTTAGACAGGGAAGGAAGGGGGATGGTTCTAGAAAGCATGCCCATGGCTTCCTTATAACCCTGGAGGCCATTCCCAAGGAGCTGTGTGGCTTATCCCATTTGTTGGGAAGTTTTCCTGTCCTGGGACCCCAGGGGGCCCGAAGCTCAAAGTCAAACTAAGACAAACCAAGAGTTGAAAGAAAAAAACCAAGAGGAAACACTTATCCCCAAGTGCTCGATTTTCCATGAGGAGGAACTTGCACTAGAGCAGGATCCTGGGGACTCACCACCCCTGGTTCCTCCCTTGGAGAAGAGGAGTGACTTCTCCGACTACTGAGTTAGGGTCCTCTTTTATGGGTTCTGCTTGCCAGCAAGCCGTACACATCTGGTACCCTCTCTGCCACTGAATAAGAGGGAGCTAACCCCACATGGGGTCCAGGGGCTGTCCAGCTCTGCCCATCTGGTTGACAAGTTTAACTCTGGAGTGATGTACTGCAGGACCCTCTGGCCATGGATCTAAAGTCACATTCTCTAAACTGGCTTTTATCAGTAGTGAAGATCCATCTATCCAACTCCTACATCTATATCTCAATGGGTTTCAACCCAGTTTACTTTATTAGCTCCTTAAAATCCCAACATAAATGACACAGGGAAGTGGCCACAGGTCACACCACAGCCCAGGGCCCACACACAAAGCCAGAAAGCCTGGGTCCTGGACAGGGAGAAGAGTAAGTGACAAGGGGAAAGCTTTCATTTGCAAGAATGCCATCTGTCTGGTCTCATACCTTGAGGGTATAAAGTATTTCCAGTAACTTGGCATATTCAGCAGGGTTATCTTTCTGGAGGTAATTATATTCTTGCCATGGGTTCCTGGAAGAGCTCTTCTTGTCTGTCAAGATACTATCCTGAAAACCGGCCAGGCTCCAAGGGCCGCAGGGGTCAGGCAGGTACTTCCCAGCTGTGGACAAAATCCTGTAATGAAAGTGACGACCATTATGCCCTGAGCTATTTGTATGGAACTGTCTTCTTGGAGCAGTTAGATTGCTCCTTACTAAATTCCAGGATATCCTCAGGAGGCAGATTGAATTAAGGTCCAGTTTGTAAGGAAATGAACACATCCTTCATACTTTAGGAGTGAGCTGGACCTCAGGTACACAATAAAAAGCATGTGTAAAAACTATTTAACACTCATGCCACCAGAATATGTCACCCCCCTAATATGACAGACAGCCTACGCAGGGCAGTTCTCAGCTGACTACAATCTGGAACACTGCGTACTTTCTATGTAGATCTTTCTTACTATATGAGCAGTATGGTATGGGACAGTCAAATGCCATAGTGAGCCACCAGCACCACCATCACAGAGACCGCTGGGCAGCGTGGCAGGCTGGCTGGTCCCTGAAGAACAGTGACAGCAGCTCTGTACCCACGGGACTCACCTATCCCACACGCTGACCTTGTGTGCTGTGTGTGCTCATCACCGCTGTGAAGTTTACTTTTGTGGTTTAGGTGCTAAAGAGGGCTCAATTGAGAAGCTAGTAGTTTCCAGTTTCTTCAAGAAAAAATAAAACGCCTAGAGGAGGTTCTATTGATCATCAATCTCTAGCACTGCTGGGGAAGGTGAAGCTCTACCTCTAATAAGAATGACCTTCCCCTGATGCTGAAAATCCTACACTCTGTTTTTCCTTAGCCCAACTTCACCATTCATCCACATACTTCAATGTGTCCAGAATTATACAAACAGACCAGATGTAACCAGGAGAAGATTAATATATCCCAAGTGGGGCTAATCCCCTGATCCCTCCTTTATTGTAATTTTTTATGTAAAAATTACTTTGGACATAGCAATTTTTAGGTCACACCCAATTTTTTCGAAAACAGATCCCCTGAGTTTGTCAAGGAATGTCCATACTTGCAAATAAATCCTGGGGATAAGACCTTCTTCAGGAACCATTGCCAACACAAACAGCTACCTGTCTCTGCTATTAAGGTCTAGTTTTTCCTGTTGCTTGAGACTACCAGTAATTTTGATTGGGCCTGTCATCTGCCAGACTGTAGCCGGTCCCTGCCGCTGCCTTACTTCCAGTCTTCACTAGTTCTTGTCTGGAGGGCAGCAGCCTCCCAGCTGGAGCTTCCCTTCCTCTAGTCCTGCCGTGTTCCACTTAATCTGTCCTCCTGAAGGTTAGTGGAATGATCTTTCCAAAAGGCACATCTGATTTTGCCTTTTTCCAGAAGATACCTCAGTTTCCCAGGATAAAACTAAGAATGCCTAGACATGGCGCCCAGGTCTCTCCATGGCTAAAGCCCTCAAATCCTTACAAACATCCCCACTCCTCATTCAACTGCCCACCAACCTCGCCCCACACACCAGGCTTTCCACACTTGCATGTCTTGCTCACATCCTCCCTCTCTCTGAAATGTTCTCCCCTCCCCTGTAGCCGGGGGAAAGCCTACTCCTTCAAAGACTGGTCCCCAAGGCTTCCCCTCTGCCAAACCTTTCCTGATGCCCCCACTAGGCACTCAGTCCTCTGCTCCCATCAGCCTCTTGCCTCTGATATGCATTTATCACGTGCTGTCTCATTTCTCTCCCACTGGATGGTGAGGAAAAAAGAGTGTTCTTCGCCTCTGAATCCCTAGCACAGAGCACAGTGCCTGGCACAAGGCAGGTGCCCAGTAACTGTCGAATGCCAGATGACCTGGGTTTGCCCTCTGGGGAGCCAGCTCTCCTTTGCAGGTTTACTGCAATATGTGTTTCAGCCTCAGGCAGCTTGGAGGAAACTGACCTCGCTGTATCCGCCTGCCATCCAAAGTGAAGAAAACTAGATATGTTGGAAATGGTTTAAGTAGTAAAGCATGTAGTTTAAAATGTCAGAATAAATACAACACCAACCCCAAGGTACTAATGGCATCTAGATGATCTGGTCATTAGCATCTGATCGCCTATTACAGTATTTGCATTTACTGGTATTGTGAACTAAACCTTACTGAAATGAATACTTGATTTCTTCATTCACCAAAAAATGTTTTCTCATCACTGTAATGGGCTCTAAGCTAAGTCTTGGGGATATCAGGTAATTAAACACAATCCTTGCCCTGGAGAAGCTCAGAGATTAATAGGGGAGTCCAACATGCACCAACATGCTTGTGCTGTGCCAGGAGAATGCACTAAGTGTGCACAGAGGAAGGAGCATTACGATTCCACCTATTTTCTCAATTCATTTCCTTTTCATGCCACCCACTCCTCAGCCATGGAAACTTGGAAATTTATCTTGGATTCCCAAAACCTGACTGTCTCATGAAACTGTCCCACCAAGACCCTATCCTGGTGAAAATACCACTGTTCCTAAAGTAAACAGTGGGTACTAGGAAAGAGTACAGAGTAGCCACAGCAATCTCCCTACATCTTACCCAAGTTGCCCAGGACAAGAGAAATCTCTCAGGTGAGATTTCAACCCAGCCCTGCCTTACTCAGCCCATAAATCACAAAATGATCCCTTTCTACAAAGAGGTAATCTTAAGAGCACAGTAGCCAATGTCAGTCTTGTCGCTGAAGCAGTCTGGAGTGTTCTGAGCTGTTGCTTCTGCTGCCCACCTGCTGGCGGGGAGTGGTCCTTGGTTGGAGTCTGGGTTCTGCAGGTGAGATTGATGGGGAGATAAGATAAGCTTTACAGGCAGCTGCCACACACGTGCTATGCAGCTTCCCAGACAACACGGATGGCGACTTTCCCTTTCCTGGCCCAGCGTTTCCAGGATGACATCACCTCTTTCAAAGGCTCCCTTGGAGACATCCAGGCTGCTCTTGTCTCACGTCAAAACTTGCCCAGGTTTTTGGCCTCTCTGGGCTGCAAAACGCAGTTCGAGAGGCTCATCCTTTATCTATCCTGTCCCCATTCATCCTCCTAACTAGATCCTTCCTTACCCTTTGGAGTGTAATATTTGCCTTCATTAAAAGATTAGGGAAGATGTGTGTGTCCTGATATGGAAAGGTGTCTGATACACACACACAGAGAAACACAAGTCTACGGGCAGACACCGATCCGTGAGAAAGGGCAGTAGGGGGTGATACTCACACTCCCATGACTCAGGGATGTCAAAGTTCAAATCACTGCCTCTCAGACACAGCTTTTCCATAAATAATTTCTTTTTACCTAAAAAGCTATTACCTATGCCAAAGTCTACCCCTCAACGTTCTCCTACCTGTAAAACGGGGATAAGAAGAGTACCTACCTCTTCAGCCACTGGGAGGATTAATGAGTTAATTCACAGAAAGTCCTTAATGTCAGTGCTTAATAAATACTAAGGAGTGGGGGAAAGGGAACTATTAATTTTTTTCTGGAAAGAAGGATTTTTAGAGTGAGCAGATTTTTAGTTTTTATTTTGTATACTTGTGAACTCTTGATTTTTTGCAATGAACAACTACTGTAATTAAGAAAGTAATAAGCTACCTGTATTTCTTTTAAATACCTCAATGCTAAATTTTCACCTCTTCTTGGGAGTCCCCTGTGACTAACCGGGACCTCCTCACCCCTCCACCACACCCTCCTCTCACTGCGTGCACGTGGTGGGGAGTGTGCGGTTTGCTCCATTTATATTATTTACACACATTCCACTGGATGCCTGCGGTGCTTTGGTTTTATTCACTCCACAAAGTCACATAATTTCTGTGCCGGGCGTTTGGGAGTTAGGCACAGCAACAGCTGCTCCGACTCTACCCTGCCGCAAGAATTTCCCCACAAGGAAAACCAAAAAATCTTGGACTTGAGGACAGTCCATGGTCTCAGACATGAAGGAAGACAGAGTCATGAGAAGAAGAGAGAGCCAACAGTGTGCAGACTCCGAGCCTAGTCTGACCTCCCTTGGCGACTCACCCCACCTCCCACCCAGCCCCACTCCGCCCCCTCTCCCACCCAGTTCCCTTGGGACTCAGCTTTCACTTCGCTTTGTACCACTGCCTCAAATTCCATCACCCAGAGGTCACTTTAGGGCAATAAAGAATCATCCTAGAAGGAGGTTAAGGGACTGCTGGTCCAGCAAATGACTGTAAGAAACAGACTTCTTCCCGTTAACTCCTAAAGAACAGAGACAGCTATACCAGGAGAAAGCGAGATTTAGCTGAAAGAAAGAAGGAAATCTGGGAAACTAGAGCCCTTTGAAGGGAAAAACAGTCCGATGGGGATGCTTCAAGGCAACGTAAAAGCCCTGGAAAGTTTTGGAAGAGAGGAAGGGGATAGAAAAAATTTGTCTAGGGCAGATCCCAGAAATTCCCCTTTGATACAAAGCCCTTTGGTGGCACAGAATTCTGCTGCAGAACCCAGAGGGCAGGCTGTCTGGGTTAATCCGCATTCTGTGGGCTGGCTCTGGGGACTGAACCACCACCTGCAACACTGTTTCTATGGGGAAATTTATTTTGAGTCCCAACAATTGACTTACAAACAAGCGGTCAGAACCCAGCCCATTATAATTTGGAGACAACATGTGCTATTTCCTCATTAAGGCTGAAACCACCATATCTAACCAAAATCATGTGACCACTGCCAAGCAAGACAGAGGCTTGCCCTGTTTAGGTGCTCAATAAATGTTTATTGATGACAATAATGCCACCTTGTATCTGGGTACAGACAGTCCTGAGTCCTGCTTTCAGATTTGACCATACGTTGTTGTTGCTCTACCATGTTCTAGACCAAGGTCCTCCCAACCAGGAACCCCAGGAACTAGACAACAATGACACCTCTCTCCTACCTGTTTGCTAGCTGCTGCTCGAAGTCCCCACACTGCCGCAAGAGCTCTCCACAGGTGGCTATTATCCTGAACAAAACAAAAAGCACTTCAAGTTAAAGTATTTCAAATGCCAGACAAACATTGTTCTCATTCATAAAAATTCTAACTATTCATTCCTTTTGGTAGTGCTGGGTTCTGGGAAAACAGTTAACCATGTGATGGCCAAACTGAAATGTTTCATTAATTAGTAATTAATGTAACAGGTAAATGCTGGTCCCTGCTAATAACCTCCAAGTCACTGGCCTCTCTGCTATGAATCACAATTCTACCCATAGTTGACATTTCCAAAATACTGGGCTTTGTTCTTGAGAAAATGGAGTAGAAATACTTTTTATCTAAAATGTTAAAATTTATTACTTAATATTTGTTAGATGTCTGCTATTTGCAAGACACAGAAAACTGTTTCCATACTAAAAATATCTCTCTGATCACATGAAATGCAGATAAAGATGAATCCATTTGTTACTCAGAGGTAAGCCTGAATGATCATCATATTTGCATTCAACAATCCTTTAATTTTCAAGTAGTTTTATGCCAGGCCTCAAACTCCAGCCACTAGGTCCTTCAACATCAAACTCATAATGTCTGGACAAATCCAAGGATTAAAAACATCTTAAGTCTAGTTAACTTTTAACTTTCTCTAAAGGTGCCTATCATCACCAGGGTATCTAGGCATTCCATCATAAGAAAGGTTTATGAGAAAGTAAAATATTCCACTCCCCTCAGGTGCAACAGAACAAGTTTGTACATAATATTTTCCCGTGTACCAAGCCACCACAGATTATAAGGGATACAGTTAGTATCTAGACCATTAAATTTCATCAAAAAATGAAAGAAGTCCAGAAGAACACACCCCATGAGGCAATAATTCAAAATGGTCCTGGATCTACCCTGACAGCCTTCAGGGGGTCTGGACCTGCTCCGTCACGGGCCACCACTGAGAACTACATGGGTTGTGGGCACTCTGCACATATCACCCAGGCCGGGGGTCAGGTAAGACATGTAAGCGGGCGACATGGGCCAGGTGAACAGCAGCTTCTCTCTTTAGAACGTATATCCATGAAGAATGGTTTTAAGGAAAAGAAAGTTCTAGCTTGCTTTTTATCTCAGGCTAGCCATGTAGTTGTGAGACCATGTGGGAGAGGGGAGAACCACAGCACAACAGAAAACACATGCCCCAGGCTCAGCGGGCCAACACTCAGCTGCCAGCGCCAGGGGATGACTGTGACAACACAGGCCCAGTACTGCCAGAGCTCCTAATTTTGTAAGTGACATTAGAAATCTGGATTATGTTAAACCTTGTTTTTAAATGGTGGCAACTAATCTAATTTTTTTAAAAATGCTATGATCAAACAAAACATGTCCAAAGGTTAGATCTGGCCACAGGCCACCAGTCTGCACTTTCCAGCGAAACGTGTCAAAAGCCAAACCTTCTCAGCCACTGCTGATCACACTCCCACCAGGCCTTGGGGCTTCGGCCAACAGGGTGTCTACCTAGTGGCCCACAGTCATACGGGCTTTCCCAGAATCTGGCCACCAACAACCACTTTAGAGGTCACTTCAATGCCTTTTACTCAACTCTTATATGGCCCTTTCTAGGCTAAATAACATTGCTTTTCCATTTAGTACTATGGTTCTTAGATCCAGAAACAGGATCCAACCAGCTGTGCATTTTCTAAAATATAAGCTTTAAGTTATTTTAGGTCTATAAAAACTATAGGCTAAGGGGGGAAAAAAAATCTCCCACCACATATTAAAAAATTTGAATCATTAAAGGAGACGAGGCACTGATAAAGAAATTTTTAAAAATATTTTAAGAACTAGAGGGGTCTTTTTCTTGGTTGGGTTTTTGTTTATTGGCTTGTTTTTAGAGCCTAGAGTGTTTGCTTTTAAAAAGGGCAGTGAAAGAAAAAAAATGAACCCCTCACAAACACATTTATCATTTTTATATACTATATGATGCACATTTATTCTCATTACATTAGGCATAAGCTTAAATTACAACCCCTGCTTTACCTAATGGAGTTCTGAAAAGCCGTCCAATCTTCTTGAAAAAGGGAGTTGGGAGGAATATCGTCAAGTTTGCATTTCTTTCGTATTGACTGGAGAGTATTGGTGAAATCAGACACATACCTACAGGGAAAGGGAAAACATGACAAGGGTGTCATCATCAACTCCCCAACTCTAAAGACACCTGGAATCCCACAGCTCTGGACAAATTGCTAATGACCTTGAGAACATCTTTAGAGGCTCCCACCGAGGTGTGAGACTGCCTGTAAGCCTCTGATCACAAAAAGGTCTTCTCTATGTGGCAAGACCACCTGGCAGAGCAGCTTCCAGAGAGATGCTAAAGGAGAACGGAACATGAAAGTAGACTGGAAGCCAGAAGATCCTCCCTCACACGCTGCTATTTGCTCTGGCTGTACACACATACTTTACCTTCACAGCACCTCACACACTGTAATTAAATAACTTGCTTAATGTTTATTGCTGTTGCTAGACTTTAAGCGTTGTGAGAACAAGACTGTCCTTTGTAGCTCATAATTATATTCCCAGGAACTAGCACAAAGCTAGGTATAAAGGAGACACCTGGAAATAGCTCCTGAATGAATGAAAGACTTGCACTGCAGCCTTGGGCAAGGACCTCAGTGTCTATGGATCTTTAAAATAGACTAAATAGGCCGGGTGCGGTGGCTCACGCCTGTAATCCCAGCACTCTAGGGGGCCGAGGAGGGCGGATCGTTTGAGCTCAGGAGTTCGAGACCAGCCTGAGCAAGAGCGAAATCCCCATCTCTACCAAAAATAGAAAAAATTAGCCGGGCATGGTGGCACATGGCTATAGTCCCAGCTACTCGGGAGGCTGAGGCAGGAGGATTGCTTAAGCCCAGGAGTTTGAGGTTGCTGTGAGCTAAGGCTGATGCCACAGCACTCTAGCTCGGGCAACGGAGTGAGACTCTGTCTCAAAAAAAAAAAAAATTGACTAAATAGTGTCTTCTGTATTGCCTCACTGAGTAGCTGTGATGATAAAACTAAATAAATAAAATACACCACAGTTCTCTGAAAAACATAAAATGAAAGCTGCTGTGGGGTGGTTTTGTTTCTAAGGGCGTAGAGTTCTTGGAACGTGAACAAATAAATGTGTGTCCCTGGGAGGGAGGGTGAGGAGGATGAAGGGTGGAGTCATGTCCTCTGGAAGCCAAGGAGCATGTGACATCAGTGTGCAGCCCAAGAAGCCCTGCCCCTCTCCCTTCCCAAACCGAAGCTCCAGGTGGGGAAAGCAGAACACCATGGCCCAGGGCAGAGCCCTGAAAAGTCAGTCTGCATGGTGGAAAGGAAGGCCATGCAGCAAACCAAGTGAAAGAAACTGCTTCAGACCACTCCACTAACTGCAAATGACGTTGCTGCTCCTTTACAAAGATCCTCCAGCTTTAAAGCAGAAAGCTGCAGAAACCAAATTCCACTGATAGCACCTTGTCTTTGCACCAAGACGGGACAGCTTTCTAGGGTTATCAGTCCTTGAAGGGAGAGGGATGGGCCTCAAGGACAAATTGGCAGGGCAATGTTAAGGAGCATAATTGTGCTTTAGCTGTGGAGGTTAGACAACTGTTACCACCCTGCAACTATGACAAATATGCACAAGAATACGCCATCCCACAACCCACACCCTCTGCGAAGCTCCTTTGACAGAGCCCCCACAGTGAGCAGCAGCAGCACATTTGGGGAGGGGAGTTTTGTTTGGCAACAGGCACAGCTATATGCAAATGCTTTTTATAGTTCACTATCCCTCAGTCCAGAATTCTAAATGGGTTTATTATGAAATCTCAGAAGGAAGTGTGGCTTCTATCACACCATTTTTGTCCTCAAACCCTTCAACTGTCTCTCACAATACACATTTCCAAGTGAGAGTTGCTGTGCTAGGGGCTTTCATGACTTGCTTTCAGTTAATACTTAAAATAACTATGGAAATGGCTGGGCGCGGTGGCTCACGCCTATAATCCTAGCACTCTGGGAGGCCAAGGCGGGCGGGGATGGCTCAAGGTCAGGAGTTCAAAACCAGCCTGAGCAAGAGCGAGATCCCATCTCTACCAAAAATAGAAATAAATTAATTGGCCAACTAAAAATATATATAGAAAAATTAGCTGGGCATGGTGGCGCATGCCTGTAGTCCCAGCTACTCGCTCGGGAGGCTGAGGCAGAAGGGTTGCTTGAGCCCAGGAGTTTGAGGTTGCTGTGAGCTAGGCTGATGCCACGGCACTCTAGCCTGGGCAACAGAGTGATACACTGTATAAAAAAAAAAAAAAAAAAAAAAAAAGAGCTCCCTACATTTACTACAGCAAAACAGTATCCAGTTCAATAAATGGAAGTTCTTGAGACTCAAGGAAAGTTCATTCTGGAACAAAGTACCAATGGAAGGTCTCTTGGAGAGGGTAAGACTGTATTTGTCTATATGCTAGAAACTGAAGAAAATAATCAACCTCCTTCTGAGAGCCTTTACTCCTCACACAGGTCAGAGAATTCAGCCTTATACTGCTTTCTGTTTCTTCTTTCTGACAAAATTTAACTTTAGTTTCCTTTCCTCCCTCCTTCCCTCATTTCTTTCCTCTCTCTCTCCTTCTGTCCCTTCTTTCCTTCCTTCTTTTCTTTCATCCCCCAACTCTTCCAAATTTCCCCAGCCCTGGGCAACCACTAATCTATTTTCTACTCTATAGATTTGTCTTCTCTGGACATTTCATATACATGGAATCATAACATGTGAAGCCAGTCTGGTTTCTTTTACTTAGTATGATATTTACATTGCTTTTTCATTTTATATTTTTAATTGCATAAGAAATATATGAATTTATGCTCCTTTTTACAGAATCAAAAAAAATAGCCAGGTGTGGTGACTCACACCTATAACCCCAGCACTTTCGGAGGCTGAGATGGGAGGACTGCCTTAGGCCAGGAGTTTGAGACCCCATTTCTACAAAAAAATTAAAAAATTAGCTGGTGTGATGGTGTACGCCTGTAGTCCTAGCTACTCAGGAGGCTGAGCCAGGAGGATCACTTGAGCCTGGAGTTGGATGTTGCAGTGAGCTATGATTGGGCCACTGCACTGTAGCCTGGGTGATAGAGTGAGATCCTGTCTCCAAAAAAAAAAAAATCAAAAAATAACAAATAAAGCTAAATCCCTATTAACTATCATCCCAGTCCTTCTCCAGCTCCCCAAGAACAACCACTGTTTTGAGTTTATTACCTAACCTTCCACATCAGTGTTTAGCAAACTTTTTCTGTTAAGGTCCACATAGTAAATATTTCTGGCTTTTTGAGTCACAAGGTTTCTGTCCCAACTACTCAATTCTGCCTTCATCATAGGAAGGAATTATAGACATAGATAAGTGAAAGGGCATGGCTGCATCCCAATAAAACTTTATTTACA
Source organism: Lepilemur ruficaudatus (assembly GCA_963574885.1). Taxonomy (NCBI): domain Eukaryota; kingdom Metazoa; phylum Chordata; class Mammalia; order Primates; family Lepilemuridae; genus Lepilemur; species Lepilemur ruficaudatus. Next base: position 86,406 of record CAUYRT010015704.1, on the reverse strand, counting down.
ATTAAACTGAAATTTTTAATTTTAATTAAATTGAATGAGTAAAAACAATTTTTCCCTTCTTGATTATAGAAGGACTTAATTTCTTCAATTATCTAACTTTTCCTTCCCATATTCTCTCTCTGCTTACTGGACTATTCCTATCAGCTAACAAATAAGATCTAGCATCTCCTATAAAATAAAAGACCCCATATCTTCCCATACCACCATCCCACAGCAAAACTTCTCTGGCAGGCCGGATTTGACTCATGAGCTGTAGTTTCACCCCTGCCGTTCTATAGGAATACATAATGCATTTTAAAGCACAAGAAAAGACCCAGAACAGGCGTTGACACTCCTAGTTTTTTTGTAAATAACGTTTTATTGCAACACAGCCACACTCACTCATTTATGTATTGTCTATGGCTATTTTCACGCTACAAGGGCAGAGTGCTACAAAAATGTCTATTGCAAAAAAGACCATAAGGCTCACAAAGCCTAAAATACTTAGTATTTGGCTTTGTGTAGAAAAAGTTTGCTGAATCCTACTATAGAAAATACCTCTATAGTAGTAGAAAAATATCCTATTTTTTTTAACTTCCTCATTTGTAAAATGAGTATATCCTACATTATTCTGCAACTTGCTTTTTTTTCCACTTAACAATACATTTTTGAGATCTATCCGTGTTGGTATGTATAGATCTGATTAATACTTGTTAAATTGAATTAAATTTAGCCTAAATCCATCTCCGTACTTGGATGATAAAGTTCGGCCCAAAGCAACCTCCATACATAGTGAACTGTACTCTAGCTTGATGTGTAAACAAGTTGTAACTTAACCTAAGAGGATACCCTTGTAACTAATTAAGTCTTAGCCAATCATAGCAGCCAAACCCTCAGCCACTCCCAGGCTAAAAGCTGCCAAATTATGCCCAAAGAGGGCAACATCAGACTGCACCAATCAGGTAATCTCAGTATGTCATCTCCTGTTTCCTGGTTATAAATAGAGCTCACCAGGTCAAAGGTGGGGGCATTTTGAACCATCTTTGGTCCAGAATGCTGCCAAGTTCTGGAACCTTTTTCTTGCTAAAATAAACTTTGTTAAATTTAATTTGTTTAAGGTTGTTTTTTTTTTTTTTTAAAAAAAACATACTTTAACTGCTGTAGCCATTGCCTAATGGATGGACATTTAGGTTTCTTCAAATGTTCCACTATTATAAACAATGCTGCAACGAACATCCTTAAGAACATCTTCTTGGACTCAGGTGCAAGTGTTTCTACAGGATTCAGAGCAGGAACACGTAATACATGCATTTTTAATTGGGACAGATGCTTTCCTCCAGTGTGGCCAGCCCTGTCTTCAGACCCCCCAGCCTTACTTGGCAAAGAGGGATTTCAGAGCTTCCAGCAGGCCACAGGTCCCCAGGCCATTGGTGAATCTAGCACATCTGTCAACAGCTGCAGACGCCAGACCAAACAGCTTTTTCACAGAGTGGCTCAGCTCCTGCACACAGTCAATCACTTCCCCATGCTCCTGGTCAACAAACACAGACAAACAGAAGCACATCAGACTAGAGACGACCTGAATAGACAACATTAGGATAAAGGGAAACTTCTAGGCCCTCTCATCTGTGGTAAATAAAATCACTTAATAGGGATATCAGAAATACAGTCCCAAATTGTAACAGATCTTCTAGAGATTGAGCCAGGGGAGAACAGTGTTAAGTGGTCACTGAGATCACAGAGAATAACTAACTTCTGGCAAAAAAGCATGATCAAATGTGTAGCTCGTTCTAATATTTTTCATTTCTTTCTTATTTTTCTGTGATTATTAAGATGGCATCTCAGGCCAGGCGTGGTGGCTTATCCATGTAATTACTAGCACTTTGGGAGGCCAAGGTGGGAGGATCACTTGAGGCCAGGAGCTCAAGACCAGCCTGAGCAAGAGCGAAACCCCATCTCTATAACAAATAAAATCAGCCAGGCATTCTGGCATGCGCCTGTAGTCCCAGCTACTCAGGAGGCTGAGGCAGAAGGATCGTTTGAGCCCAGGAGTTTGAGGTTGCTGTGTGCTATGATGATGACACTGCACTCTAGCCAGGGTGACAGAGCAAGACCTGTCTCAAAAAAAAAAAAAAAAATAGATGGCATCTCTCCCTTTGGCTCTCAAGGTAGCATTCAAGTTCTCCATATCAGATACGCTAAAAGAATGTAGGAAAAGGAAAATGCTTCCTTCAGGGGCAAGAATGTAACTGAAGCATAACAGACTTTCTAGGTACATCCCTAGAAAACAGGAAAATGGCAAGAGGCAGGAGATCTGAACTACTGTGAGATCAGTTCTTAAATGTCTGCTTACCTCATGCTAGACAACCTTATGACTCGAAAACCAAACACCTGCAATGGAAATGGCCTTGATTTCAACCCTGATGCCCACACAGTGAACCTGCACCTATAGCATTGACCATGAATGCTAAGCTCCTGTGCCCATTTGCACATCTTCCTTAAACAAAAGAACACCTTAATAAGAAATTACTAAATCAGGGAGATAATCAACTTATCCCCAAAAGATGTAAGCCTTGCATTTTAGTAAATCTTCATTGAGGATTTTAAATAGAAAATTGGTAGCATATCTGTGGCCTCATTTTAATTTGGATTGCAAGAGACCATAAGCACATAAAGCCTGCTTGTTTGCACACCTGATCCCACCCCCAACTCTCCGCCAGACTTGGTAGAGCCTGGCAAACACAATGCTTCCTAAATGGCGACAGCCCGGGTTGTGACATTACCAAAGGCACAGCGCTGATCTGGATGAGGAGGTTGCTCTTCTCCATGTCTCCATACTTCAGCTGGTAGGGTTTGTACGGCCCATACACAGCATCCACCAGCTCTGTGACTTTCACCAGGTTGTGCTCATCTTTAGGGAATCAGAAATGAAAAACAATAATGAACAAAGAATCTGAAATTAATTGCTGGAAAGCAACAGGTGAGAGGTGCTCTACTAGAACTTTTCCCATTTTATCTTTGGAAGTGACTCCATTTTTGTTAACCTGCTTTTATTATTCATGGAAGCTTCTTCAACAATCAGTTCAGCAAATATCTGGATAAATTTGGGCTTTGTGCACTGTTTGCCGAAAGCACTATTAAAGACACCTTAGTCCCACAACCCATCATAGTTAAGAATCCCTTCAAATGATAACTGTCATCAGGGTCAGGTTCGAGAAGATCTGCTACAGAGAAAAGCCTCTGTCGGAAGAACATTTTCCATTTCAAGTGTTCCTAAATAGGATACCCCATACACCAGGCATTCCAAAAATTCCTGTGTTCAACCATGTAAAAATTTAAAACTCATCCATATCAAAAATATAAACGTGCATATTCTATGAAACAGCAATTCAAATACGAAGAATTATTCCAAAGAAATCAACAAATATACAGATATGGTGCACACAGAAGGATGTTTATGGAAACATTGCTCGGAATTAGAAAGTTTAGGAAACACTCTCGACAGGGAACGAGTAAATGTAACAGCCTACTTACTGATCTCCTCGCATCATTCTTGTCCCCTCCAATTTCTCCTCCACATTGAGGCCGGAAAAATAACCCACAATAGCAATCTGATCACATTACTGCCCTACTTGTAACCTTTTACTAACTTCTACTGCTCTTTAGTTGGAGTCCAAAATCTTTTCTATCATCTACAAAGCCCCGCATTGCACGATCTCAGGAAGGGAAAGATGGTGGTAGTTAAAGAGTGACAGTTCTTCTGTCAAAGCTCTACTGACTGCGTGCAAATGACTTAACTTTTCTATGCCTGTTTCCTTCAACTATAAAAAGATAATTATAGCATTAATTTTATAAGGGTTTTGTGGAAATTAGGCAAAATAATGTGTCTAGCATGTGGTAAGCATTCAATAAACACTAACTATTTTTATTATTCCTTCTACAGCCTCATCCTCCTTTGCTCGTCCTATAGCTCCCAACCTTCTCCCAGTTCCTAAAATATCCATGTTCCCTGTGGTCACATGGTGATCCTTCTGTCTTCCCTATCCCTCCTCATCTAGTTAACTCCTACTTCTTAATACTCACTCAGCTCAAGTCTGCCAGTCTTTGTTTATATGCTCTTAGAACCATTTGCTTTTCTTCAAAGTACTTTCTCATTTTGTAATTATACATTCATTAGTGTGATCATGTGAATATACATTATATGAGAGCAGGGACTGTATCTGCTTTTGCTCACCATTGCATCCTCAGCAAGCAGTACTCTAGTACTACTCCATTTATACTTGAATGAATAAATTAAATATATGTGACCTACCCATAATGCAGTTGTGAAAGTAACTGCATATATTAATATATATGAAAAAAATATATATATATAAAAGATGTACACACTGTTGGGAATTAGGATTCTCACTGCAAGAAAATGGGAGATGCAAATGGGTATGCAAGAGGTAAAAATCTTGTGGTGTCAGATTGGGAAATATTAGTATAAACTGGCAATTTTTAAAAAATATGTATTTCCTAGCTCTGTCCACCACAAGAGCCTACAAGTAATGATGCCCCAGCAACACTGATCATCCCCGGTGCCCAGATCTTGGTTTCTATATCATTTGCCACTAGAAGAAGCCAAGCTTCCTAGGAAAATGCCTTATTCCAGATCTGAGGCAAGGGAAAGTACACAGTGTTCCTGGAACAATTTGTGCCAAAAAGCAAGGAAGCCACCTAAGACTGATAGGGATGTGTCAAAAACATATAGGAGCCAGCTTGAAGGGGCAACCACAATCTAATTCTGAAATAATTTGGAGATCCAAATGAATGAGATGATAATGGATCCTAACACATTGAATTAAAAAAAGAATCCATGAGTTCATAATGATATTAGAGAGAAAGAAAGGAAAATCTTATCTTTACAAAAGAATGCAGCAAATAAATGCAGAACAAATAATAGAATTAGGAAATCATCATTTTATAATCAGCAATATAAAAGTTTATTCAGGCAAGGATTATCAATGGATGTAAAAAAGTCCCTTGGTAAATGTTCCTTGGGAAGTGCTATATTGCTCTGGGCTTACAGCATCACCCTATAGATTACACATTAATTACAAAGAGGAAAAGGTATCTTCCCAATGGAGAGACCTGATAGATACATTTACCAAGTGATTAACCCATTACCAACAATGTGACATATGTCTCCTGATGTGATGCAACAGGAAGTATACATCATCACCAAGGTAGTATTCTTCCCCCCAAAAAAGTTTGATATAAATCTAATCAGGAGGAAAAAACCTGATAATGCCAGAATGTGGGACATTCTACAAGAAAACTACCCTGTCTTCTTCAAAGATGTCAATGTCATGAAAGACAAAAGAAAGGTGAAATGACTGTTTCAGGTGAAAAGAGATTAAAGAGGATAAACAAATGCAATGTATGTACATTGAGTAGGTCTCAATGATAGACTGTATATTCGATGACAATATGGAATCAATATTAAATTTGTTGGATGTGATAATGGTAACAAAATAGTCTTTTAAAAACATATTTAAGCATATACACAAATACTCATACATAAACTCTGCACATGTAAATAATCCAAAATGCTATTTCTGAATGGTAGGTTGAGAATGACTTTTTCCTTCTTTGTATTTTCCTGATTTTTCTATAATGAATACATATTGCTTGTTAATTATAAAGTCAATCTAGATTATTTTTAAAATTTACTTTCTATTGCATAGTCTTTTCTGTATTTTGAATTGTACAATGCACATGTGTTAACTACTAAAATAATTTTAAAATGCTAAAGGTAAAATTAAAAGTTAGAAAATATATCTATAACATATTTGATAAAAACAGGAAAAAGTGCTTACTATATAAGGTTCTTTTAGAAATATGCACCAAATTGTTAACAGTGGTTATCTCTAGCAAGTAGGATTATAGGAGACTCATTTTGTGTTACAGATTTCTCTATCAGAATTTTTATAACACATACTTTTGTTGCTTTTTATAATATATTTAATAAATTATTTTAAATAAATTGCTCTTGTAAGTTAACCAGAAATAGATTAAACTCCCTAACAGAAAAATAGGTAAAAGAATAAGCAATTCAAAAGAGAAGTACTATTTAATTTTTATAATATAATTTTTGAACTTGCTAATAACCAAAGTGCAAAATTAAAAAGATATATCATTAATTGTCTAAGAACTAGGCAAAGATGGGAGAAAAAGATAGAGTCTAGCACTGGGCAAGGTATGGGGTACGGGCGCCCTCGTTCACTACTGATAGACACAAAAATACATAAACACTTTCTAAAGAATAAAATATAACGAACATCTTTAAAATTTTCGTTTCTTAGCAAACTGCGTATTTAAACTTATCCTAAGGAATAATCAGAGTTGACCTCAAAAATTAATGTATGAGATAGTTCATAACAGTTTTATTTATCATAGTGGTTAAAAAAATTATAGTGAGCCATAGTTATATAGGGGTCATTAAAAACATGTCTTAGGAAAACACTTAATGACATAAGAAGATGCTCATTATATTACTTTGGGCAAAGAAAGAGAATATAAAACTGTCTGTGACCAACATTTTTAAATATTTTATACATAATATGTAACATAATATTTAGTATTATATGCAAATTTATAATGTTATAATATATAAAATGTCACATATTTATATAGCATATACTAAATATTTATGTTAGTATTTTTGAAAAATGTATATTTATATTTGAATTAGTGGGAAAAAATGTAAGAGAATGTCGCTAGTGGCTCGCTCTAAGTGACGAGGTTATGAATCATTTTCCTTCTCTTTTTTATTTTTATTTTTGTTTCCAAAATATTTTTAAATTAAAAAAAAAAAAACTTCAATAGGAATCGTTCGAAATCTACACTCCCATGGCTGACTAACAAAGCGCTTCTCTATCTGACTCTTCAGAGGGTGGTTCTCTCCTCTTGCACCCATCCATCACCCGTGGGAGGAACACAGCCTGTTCCCTGCCCAACCTGCATCCCACTCCGCTCCAGCAGAATGCATGGCCTCGACACTGCTGCCACTTCCCCAATGGCATCATATCCAAGGCCTGACCAGTGAGTATGCCAAAAATACCTATGAATCATCAGGAATCCGAACAATAAACACACTCCCTGGAATGTACAGTGCAATTATACACAAATGTAATTAAAGGGAATAACTACTAAATAAACCAAGGTAGTGACACACTGCAGCCAAATGGCAGAACAAGGCCTTCCTGAAGCGATTTCCTGATTTGACTGCAGCATGTGTCACAAGGCCTGGGTTACTTAAAAATTTATGATGCTTTGAACATAGATGGGAAAGAACTGGTAAGTGTAACACACCATGCATTGTTCACCCAGTTAGGAACAAGGAGCACTCTGCTCTCAGTTGGCTGCTGGGGAAAGCCCATTTTCCCTATAGCCACCTTTTCGCCTTAAGCCCTCCTGCCCTGAAAAACTCACTGTTGCCCCTTCAAAAAGCTCCTCTTGCCTATTCGTTCTCTTAAACGTGCTTGCTTTTTAGGTTGAATTGTCTGAGGCTTTATGATGATTTGAAAGGAAGAGGACACAATGTCTCCCAGTGGAACCTGCTGCCAGCTTGTTGACACTAACGTCCACCTGCCTCACTATGAAGCCTCTTTTACATCCTAAGCCCCGCAGAAGTGTCCATCACTTCCCCAGAACATGTAAAGCACTGAGGCAGCAAGGGGCAAGGCAAATATATTATACAACTATTCCCACAACGGCGACGCTTCCATGGAAAAGCTTTCCACATCTGTTGAGAAGAAAAACACTGATCCCTTTCATTTCTGTAAAATCAGTCATCTGAAAAGGCAAACAAACCCAGACCCCAGAAGTTTGAAAAAGAGCAAGTATAGACAAGCCAGAGAACCGGGAGGAAGGAATGTTTACGTAGGTGGGGGAGCAGCGCCATCTCCAACCCTTTGGCAAAGTGGGCGGTGGCTTCATAGAACTCCAGCAGCTTGGTAAGCTCCAGCTCAGGCCCTGCTCTCTCCACTCCAGAGCTGAGGCACATGGGCAGGGAGGGCACCAAGGCCCCTAGGGTCTGGATCAGCAGCACTGTCACCACCTCATGGGGGTTCTTGAAAACCTGCAGTAGGAGAGAGCACAAAGAACCAAAGAGGAGGATATTTTTTTAAAGAACCTGTCTCCTGGGTCACTCAAAGGCATCTCCCCTGATAGATGAAAGGTGGTCTAGTTTAGAGCTATAATCCCAAAGTTTCCCTCACTGCAAACATAAACATGCTCAGAAAGTCCACTGGCAAGATTTGGGACTTGCAACTTCATGTCTATCACTGCCCCCAAGTGCCTACCTATTTTCAATCTATCAAATGCTTTTATATAGTATTTAGACGGTCACCAAAAATTGATTGGAAAGAGGACTACGAAGATGACAATAGAGAAGTTGCAGGGGGTGCAGTGGGAGGTGGAGAACAAAATAGAAAAAAAAAGAGCACTTCATTGAATGGGAGCTAGAAGAATCTTTAAGCAGAGTAGCCTATCTGGCCTACAGCCACCTCTCCCCTCAACACAGATCTCCAGTCTAGATGGATTTCTCTTTTATTCTTAAGGACCACCAGGAATAGTTTATATCTAGACCTGTTTAGACTATAGGTTCACATATTCACTGGTAGTCTTTTTTTGCATTCTATGAACTTTAGATCTCTTGGGCAAAACTTGAATAATGTACAGAGTCTATTTAGATGGGAGTTCTCATAGATCCTCAGTGTTGATTACATATTTTTTATTATAATGTATCTTAAATATGTACAAACATGAAATGAGTTATGAGAGCTGTTCCTAGGCAACTTTAAGGCCAAAAAAGATAAAATTTAAAACTATAAAACCAATAAGCTGGGTGTGGTGGCTCATGCCTATATTCCCACACTTTAAGAGGTTGAGGTAGAAGGATTGCTTGGGGCCAATCCTGGCCAATCCTGTTGTCATCCTGGACAACATAGCAAAACCTCATCTCTACAAAAAAATTCAAAAAGTAGCTGGGTATGGTGGTGTGTACCAGTAATCCCAGCTACTCAGGAGGCTGAGGTGGGAAGATCACTTGAGCCCAGGTATTTGAGGTTACAGTGAGCTATGATCATGCTACTGTACTTTAGCCTGGGCAAGAGTGAGACCCTGCCAGGAGGAGGGGAGGGGAGGGGAGGGGAGGGGAAGGGAGGGGAGGGGAGGAGAGGGGAGAGGAGGAGAGGAGAGGAGAGGAAAGAAAAGAAAAAAAATGAAAAACAACTAGCCAACTGATACAGAATACTTCCTAACTAATTTTGTGAGGCCAGCATTATCCTGATGCAAAAAGCAGACAAAGACACTGCAAGAAGAGAACCATAAACCAATATACCTTATGAATACACATGCAAAAATCTTTAACAAAATACTACTAAACTGAATTCAGCAGCATATTAAAAAAAGTATGCACCATGACCAAGCAGGATTTACCCAGGAATGCAAGGATGGCTCAACATACAAAAATGAATCAACATAATATACCACATTAACAGAATGGAGTGAAAAAAACACATGATCATCTCAATTAATACAGAAAATACACATAAAATTAAACACTCTTCATGATAAAAACACTCAACAAACTAGGAATAGAAGAAAACTTCCTCCACATAATAAAAGTCATATATTAAAAAAACCACAGCTAATATGATACTCAATGGCGAAAGACTAAAAGCTTTTTCCCTAATATCAGGAACAAGACAAGGATGCCTGCTTTTGCCACTCTATTCAATATAGTACCAGAAGTACTAGCCAGAGCAATTGGAGAAAAAAAAAGAAAGAAGGAAGGAAAGGAAGGAAGGAAAGACAGGAAGGAAGGAAAAGAAGGAAAGGAAGGAAAGAAGAAAAGGAAGGAAGGAAGGAAGAAAAGGAAGGAAGGAAGGAAGGAAGGAAAGAAAGGGAAGGGAAGGGAAGGGAAGGGAAGGGAGGAAGGAAGGAAGACAGACAGACAAGACATCAAAATTGAAAACGGAGTTATCTCCACTTGCAGATGACATGCTCTTATATGTAGAAGACCCCAAAGAATCCAGAAAATACTGTTAGAATAAACAAATTCAGCTAAGTTGGAAGATATGAAATCAACATGCAAAAATAATTTGTTTTTCTATACAATAACAATAAACAATCTGAAAATGAAATTAAATAAAATAATCCCATTTATAATAACATCAAAAAGAATAAAATACTTACAAATAAACTTAACCAAGGAGCTGAAAGACTTGTACACTGAAAACTACAAAACATTGCTGAAAGAAATTAAAGAACTAAATAAATGGTAAGATATCCCATGCTCGTGAATTGGAAGATTTAAGACTGTTAAGATGGTAATACTACCCAAAGCAATCGATAAAATCAATGCAGATTGAATATCTAAATCCCAATAATGCCTTTTGGAAAAATAGAAAAACCCATTTAAAAATTCACATGGAATTTCAAGGGACCACCCCCGCCAAATAGTCAAAACATCTTGAAAAAGAAGAACAAAGTTGGAGGATTCATACTGCTTGACCTCAAAACTTACTATAAAGCTACAGCAATCAAAACAGTATGGTACTGGCATAAGGACAGACCTATAGACCAATGAAATAGAACAGAATGACCAGAAGTAAACTCATACAGCTTTGGCCAATTGATTTTTAACAAAGGTACCAAGACCATTTGATGGGAAAAGGACAGTCCACATGCAAAAGAAAGAATTTGGACCATTACCTATGCCATATACAAAAATTAACTGAAAATTGATCAAAGACCTAAACGTAACAGCTAAAACTATAAAACTCTTGGAAGAAAATACAGAGGAAAATCCTCATAATCTTGAATTTGGCAGTGATTTCTTGGATATGACATTAAAAGAATAGGCAATAAAAAATAAATCGGACTACATCAAAATTAAAAACTTTTATGCATCAAAAGACACTATCAACAATGTAAAATAACAACCCACAGAATGAGAGAAAATATTCACAAATCATATATCCACGTTTTGTAGATATTTTCTTCTAGTCTGTGGCTTAAGCAGAGGTTTTGATTTTGATGAAGCCTAATTTATCCATTTTTTTTCCTTTTCATCGTTACTGCTTTCTGTGCCCTATGAAACCATCACCAATTTCCAAGTCTCAGAGTCTGTGACCTTTGTTATTCAGTCAATGGCCAAAAAATTCCTTTTGTCCAGTGACTTTAAGGAAAGGGGAGAACTCTGAGGGTAAGGGACTGATATGGTTTGGAAGTTTGGCCCCCCCAAATCTCATGTTGAAATTTGATCCCCAGTGTTGAATGTGGAGTCTGGTGGGAGGTGTTTGGGTCATGAGGGTGGATCCCTCATGAATGGCCTCGTGACCTCCCCTCAATAATGAGTGAGTTCTCCCTTTATTAGTTCATGAGATAGCTGGTTGTTTAAATGAGCCTGGCACCACCTCTGCCTCTCTCTTACTCCTTCTCTTGCCACGTGACATGCCTTCGCCCCCTTCACCTTCTGCTTTGATTGGAAGCTCCCTGGAGCCCTCACCAGACGCAGATGCTGGTGTGGTGCTTCTTGTACAGCCTGCAGAACCATGAGCCAAATAAATCTCTTTTCTTTATAAATTACCTAGTCTCAGGCATTCCTTTAGAGCAGCACAAAATGGCCTAACACAGGGACCCAATGTGTTAGTTGAAACATGCATTTTAAAAAGGCCACTGGAGGTCTAGGATATGACTTTATACATAGACCAACCAATTAGAACTCTTTGGAATAGGGTCATTTAGTCTAATTCCTCCTCCACCCCCAAGTCACTTAAATAAGAGACAAGAGCAAAACGGATATTGAAACTCCAAGACCAAACTTATCACCTGGAGTTATAAAGTTAACCTAAGTAGCCCAGGAAAAAAAGTCTGACCCTATCTTACACTGCATACAAAAATTAATTCAAGACAGACCATAAACCTAAATGTAAAAGTTAAATAAGTTTCTAGAAGAAAACATGGAAGAATACCTTTGCAACTTGGGGATTGGTGATGGTTTCTTAGAGCACAGAAAGTAATAACCATAAAAGAATAAAACTGATAAAGTAGGCTTCATTAAAATCGAAACTTCTGCTCAAGCCATAAACTGGAACAAAATATCTACAAAACATATGTAACAGGGCCGGGTGCAGTGGCTCACGACTGTAATCCTAGCACTCTGGGAGGCCGAGGCGGGAGAATTGCTCAAGGTCAGGAGTCTGAAACCAGCCTGAGCAAGAGCAAGACCCCGTCTCTACTAAAAGTAGAAATAAATTAATTGGCCAACTAAAAATATATATAGAAAAAATTAGCCAGGCATGGTGGCACATGCCTGTAATCCCAGCTACTCAGGAGGCTGAGGCAGAAGGATTGGTTGAGCCCAGGAGTTTGAGGTTGCTGTGAGCTATGCTGACACCATGGCACTCTAGTCTGGGCAACAGAGTGAGGCTCTGTCTCAAAAAAAAAAATAATAATAATAAAATAAAATAAATAAACATATGTAACAAAGAACTTGTATCTGGAATATATAAAGAACTCCTACAACTCAATAATAAAAAGGCAAATAACCCAATTTTTTTAAATGGGCAAAAGACTTGAGTTGACACTTCACAAAGGAAGATGTACAAATAGGTGATAAGCACATGAAAAGGTGTCCAACGTCCTTAGTCATCAGGCAAATGCAAATTAAAATCACAATGAGATACTACTACACACCCACCAGAATGGCTAAAATTAAAAAGAATGACAACAACTAATTTTGGCAAGGATGTGGAGCAATCAGAACTCTCACACACTGCAACTGCGTGGGAGTGGGAAAAGTACAACCACTTTGGAAAAAGGTCTGACGGTTTCTTACATAATAAATCTCGATGCACACCTACCCTCTGACCCAGCAATTCCACTCCTAGGTATTCACCCAAGAGATATGAACACCTGTGTCTATAAAAAAATTTCCTGAACAATTTTCAAAGCTGCTTTACTCATAATAGCTCCAAACTGGAAACAGACCAAACATCCATCAATAAGAGAAGGTGTAAACAAACTAAGGTATGTTTACACCAGGTACTAGTATTCAGCAACAGAAAGGAACAAACTAGTATACACACAACACTGTGAGTAAATCTCAAGAACATGCTGAATGAAAGAAACTTTACCAAAAGACCACATACCATATGATTCCATCTATATGAAATTCTGGAACAGGCTAAACTAATTTATGGTAGAAAAAAATCAGAGCAGTGAGTTGCCTTCAGGGGTATTGGGGAAAAGACTAAAGGAGAGAACTTTCTAGGGTGGTAATAATGTTCTGGATCTTTTGCTTTTTGTTTGTTTGTTTGTAGAGACGGGGTCTCACTCTTGCTCAGGCTGGTCTCGAACTTCTGAGCTCAAGTGATCCTTCCGCCTCCGCCTCCCAGAGTGCTAGGGTTACAGACGTGAACCACCATGCCCGGTGTTCTGGATCTTGAAAGGGGATTTAGGTTGCACAAGTATTTGTATCTGTCAAAATAATCAAATGGCATATTTAAGATCACTGTATTTCACAATTTTACCTCAAAAAAAACTGTAAATATTGAACTCTAGTCAACATCTGAAGTAAATGATGTTTGCAACTTACTTTGAAATGGATCAAAAAAATAAGATGGGGCAATCAATAGATAGAGACAGGGACTGAGGCATATATTTGTGATAAAGCAAATACAGCAAAATGTTCACTGTACAACCTAAAAAGTGGGTACATGGGTATTCACTTTATAATTCTTTTAAGATTTTTATATACTAGAAATTTTTCGTATTAAAACAGTAGCGGTAGAATCTGAAGGAGACGCATTTACCCTGGCACTTTTGGCCTTCTCTTGCACTATACTGTAGCTTTAGGAGATGACAGCTCGGCTATTAATATCATGCTTACATCCTGAAAAGAATGAGCCATGGGCCAAAGGTGCAAATTAATATAAACTCATGACTTACAAACTCAGGATGAGGCCCAAATACAAGTCTGAGAAGTCTAAATTCTTTTTCTTAGATGATGAAAAGAATTTGTATGTATAGACATGAGCTGTTTTCATCCTCATGCTACAAAAAGTAGCAGAAGAGGCAAAAACACATAAATGATAACATAAAAACTGTGACACTTCTACAGGAAAACAAAAACAAAACAAAACAGAAAAAACCTATGTCTGAGTTAGGTTAGTTCAAGGAAAAAGAACAGGGATGGAGAAACGTGCTTTAACCAATTTGAATGACATGACCCTGTACAAGGAATTCTCTCCAACTACACTCAAGTTCATTCCAGCAAATGACTGATGAACATCTGAAGAGTGGTTCACGACTAATTGAAAATAATAATAATAATAATAAGCCCCATCATAAACAGGCCCAGTAAGTTGTTACTCCAAAGTAAGATAGGCTTTTCCCCTTCTAGAAGAAGATCTACTGCACCTCCTGTCTCAAGACAAGAGAACCACAGCTTATATCATTTACGGCTGGAAAGCGTATGGACTCTGGGAAAGTAAGTGATGGAAAGTTTCCACTTGAGACAAAGTTCCTCTGTCTTACCTCACTCTTGGGCAGGAGGTGCCTTTAAAATTATCTCTTTCTCTAACTCTTGGTGTAAAGGGAAACTAACTTCAGGTGAGGTAAATTTTACCTGAAGTTAAGATAAAAAACAATCTTGCTCACTCCAACACCACCTGACCTGGGGCCTCCTGCTTTTAGATCAGAAGATAATGGCCTTCAGGAATTCCACAGGCTGCCTGGCTGAGCAACAGGCAACGCTGTCACATTAGATTCCATTTAAGATATAGATGAGAGTGATAAGAAGAGTTCTAATGGAGACCCAAAGATTTCACTGACGTGGGTTTCTAAGCTTATCTTTTTTTTCCTTCTTAATTTTTTTTGTTTAACCTTAAACCATTTAACTGTAATCTAGGCTTATCTTTAAACCCCTCGGGTGACGGCAGCATATGGAGCGTGCTCTGCAGTTGAGGGCGACCATTCCCAAGGCAGTCACCCATCCCCGTGTTACCACAGGCTTTGTTCTCCCTGGAACCCAAAAGAGCTGTTACCTGTGTAGCCCACTGGATTTGTGTGTGCCAAGCACCGAGCAGGGCATCGTAGAGTCCAGTGAGCTGCCGGTCCAAGGGGAGGTCACTCTGGCACAGCTCTTGCCAGGCTGCTAAAAGCTGCACCTGCAGAAGCAGAACAAAGGGGGCTTTACTGGGCAGCCAAGATATGCTGCCTGCGAAAACTGCCCTGCCCTCCTAGCAAGACAAACGATTTACAGCTGCCTGTTATCCTGACCACTCACTGATTGCTCAGTGGACTCACTGAGCAACCCAGCGAGGTCCCTCCAGTTCATAAAAAGGCAGGAAAGAAAAAACATTTACACTCACCTGCTCTGATCATCACCCAAAACTTGAATTGTTGCCTTTCAAGTGAACCTCTCTCCTTTTATCCTGCCCCAAAAGCATGCCAACGTGCTTCTACTAAGCATACTACCACTCCCCTGAACAAACCTCAGAGGTAGGCATGAGGGTGAGTTTAAGCTCTATGTTCTAACATCACAGCTTTCACTTGAAGGAATTAAGGCTAGCCCAGGAGGCTGAGGTTTTCAGTACCCTACCTTCCACAACCCTAGAAAACACAGAATTCCGAGTCAGGCATGGTAGCGTGAGCCTGTAGTTCCAGCCACTCAGGAGGCTGAGGCAGAGAATCCATCGATTGAGCCCAGGAGTTCGAGGCTGCAGTGGGCAATGATCACACCTGTGAATAGCCACTGTGCTTCAGCCTGGGCAACATAGCATGACCCCCATCTCTAAGAAAAAAAATTCTTACAGATTGCTGAGGGTACAATCAAGCTTAAGACATGAATCTCCCTTAAAAGGCAAAAATGGTAATAAATTAAAACAAGTGCATAAGTGAATCCAGCTGTAAATAGAAAAGAGGATGAAAACTGATGACTCTTTCCAACTGGCAATTAGATGAATCCATATGCTAGACCAAGAGCACCCCCTACAGGCTAACTAAAGAAAAAGGCCAATGGGCAGGAGACAAGTTTTTTACCCTTTGAGTATGAACCGGATTCTGTGGCCCAGTGTCATGAGCATTCCACCATTGTCACTGCTCCCAGTGCCTTACCTTGTGACACTTGTAATAGTAGGCAAGGAGCTGGGGCATCCGGTCAACTTCAGTAAAAATCTTCACAAACATTTTGGACTGATCTAAAGAACAACACAAAATATATATATACTGTTACCAGCCTTTCTGCTGCAGCAAAGAAAAAGAATTCACCAGGATCAGGCCGGGCGCAGTGGCTCACGCCTGTAATCCTAGCACTCTGGGAGGCCAAGGCGGGCGGATTGCTCAATGTAAGGAGTTTGAAACCAGCCTGAGCAAGAGCGAGACCCCGTCTCTACTAAAAATAGAAAAAAATTAATCGGACAACTAAAAATATATAGAAAATATTAGCCGGGCATGCTGGCGCATGCCTGTAGTCTCAGCTACTTGGGAGGCTGAGGCAGGAGGATCACTTGAGCCCAGGAGTTTGAGGTTGCTGTGAGCTAGGCTGACACCCCAGCACTCTAGCCTGGGCAACACAGTGAGACTCTGTCTCAAAAAGAAAAAAAAAAAAAAATTCACCAGGACCAGTCTGGAGATATACATTAGTATTCAAGAGTTCCTACCTACATAGTGAATTAATTCACTCATAGGAATCATAAATATGAAAAATCAGTAGAGTTAAGAGTAGAACACTAAGTGATTTGATAATCAGACACTGCAAGCCCTAGCTTGTTAATGTAATGCATCAATAAGCATCATTAATATAGCAAAGATTATACATCAGCAAAATAACTCTTACATATGAATGGTGAAATGAATTTGATTCAGGGCTGGGATGAGGAGTGGGAAGCCTGAGGTATAAATTTGAAGGAGGCTCTCATTCTCAGGGATGTGCAAGAGCAGGGAGAGAGCCTCCTTAAATTTGGTGCCTTTGGCCTGGCATGGTGGCTCACACCTGTAATTCTAGCACTTTGGGAGGCTGAGACGGGAGGATTGCTTGAGGCCGGGAGTTCAAGACCAGCCTGAGCAAGAGCGATACCCCATCTCTATAAAATATAGAAAAATTAGCCAGGCATCATGGCGCATGCTTTCAGTCCCAGCTACTTGGGAGGCTGAGGCAGGAGGACTGCTCAAGCCCATAAGTTTGACGTTGGGCTCGATGATGATAATGACGCCACTGCACTCCAGTCAGGTCAACAGAGCGAGGCCCTATCTCAAAAGAAAAACAAAAATTTGGTGCCTTAGGCCAGTAGTCCCAACCTTTTTGGCACCAGGAAACAGTTTCATGGAAGACAATTTTTCCATGGATGGGGGCAGGGGAGAATGGTTTCGGGACTACTCAAGCACATTACATTTATTGTGCAGTCAAACCTCTCTGCTAATGATAATCTGCATTTGCAGCCGCTCCCCAGCGCTAGCATCACTGCCTCAGCTCCACCTCAGATCATCACCCTCAACAAAGCTGAGGGTCCTTGAAGGACTGCAATCTTATCTTCTTCGTCTTTGTACTCCCTACTGCTCCTCACATAGCACATATATTAAAATAATATTTTCAAGTCAGTTATCCCTTTGAAAATTCCTACTTTGGTTATACCAGACAAGAACTATAAAAAAGCAAACGCACTGAACTCCTATAGGTTCACATATTTGGTGGTTTGAGGAGTAAGTAAATAATTTGGAAAATATTAGCACTCCACACATAACAATGGACTTTAAGAGCCAAGTTATGGGCTTTAAAATCAAGTAGTTTCTTAAATATTTCCCAAAGTGCAGGGGAAATGACTACACAAAGCACTTGCTTTCAGGCTTACTGCTAAAAAGGCAGGGAGGTGGGTTTCAGGGCAGTCTCTGAACATCACATAGGTCAAAGCCACCTGTGGTGCCCTTCTGCCCCCTTCTGGCCAAAACGTAGATGCAACAGCCTTAGAATTAAATTAAAAGGAAATAAAAAAATACCTGAGCTAACAGGTCTTCAACCTTTTTACATTTCTTTTGTTCCCCCTTACTTCTGCGAAGCCCAATAAACTGCTGAGAAGGAAAATTGTAGCAATCCAGGAGTTAGAAAATGAATATTTGCCTTTAAAATGCTTGTTATTTTCATAAGAACACTTAAATAAATGAATCTTCTGCTACATTTAAAGCTGTTCTACATGCTGGCTCAAGCCTGTAATCCTACCACTCTGGGAGGTCGAGGTGGGAGGATAGCTTGAGGTCAGGAGTTCGAGACCAGCCTGAGCAAGAGTGAGACCCCATATCTGCTAAAAATAGAAAAATTAGTCAGGCCTGGTGGCACATGCCTGCAGTCCCATCTACTTGGGAGGCTGCGCGGAGGATCGCTTGAGCCCAGGAGTTTGAGGTTGCAGTGAGCTATGATGACGCCACTGCACTCTAGCCCAGGCAACAGAGTGAAACCCTATCTCAAAAAATAAAAGAAAAATCATTATTGAACTCTAGTGAATGACATACATGCCAAAGTGTTTAGGAGTAAAATGTACTAATATCTGCAACTTACCTTAAAATGCATCAGAAAAAATAAGATGGATCAATGGATGGATAGAGGAACAAATATGTAATAAAGCAAATGTGGCCAAATGCTAATGCTAGAATCTGTATGGTGCGCTCACTATATTCATTTCAACTTTTCTGTATGGTTGAAAATTTCATATAAAATGTTGAAAACATGTAAGCATCATAAAGTTACAGGCTTACTTCTAATCCACATAATGTAATCACCATTAACACATCCTGAAGACTCTAGACTCAGGAGGCCTTATCTTCACAGAGAGGCACACACACAGAGAAGAGAAACAGCCCGCACTCACCTATGTCCTCAGAGGAGAATGCTGCTATAATCTGGGGACTGGCCAGGGCCTCCAGCCTGTTCTTCAGTGCCTCCAAGTGCACACATTTTTCTGAGTAGTCTGGTGTATCAACAAGCATCATTAAGCTGTTCTGCATACCTGTTAGCTTGGCAGAAATCACACCTATGTCCTAGAGAAGACCAGAATACAGGACATTTATTTTAAAAGACCCCTGCTACCTCAATTAGGAAGGAATAAAATATTATACTTTAATACATGAAAAGGCAACTCATAAAGTAGGTTATGTGTATTTTACCACAATGAAAAAGTAATTGGGCCGGGCATGGTGGCTATTCCCTGTAATCCCAGCACTTTGGGAGGCCAAGGCGAGAGGATGGCTTTAGCCTAGGAGTTTGAGACCAGCCTGGGCAACATAGTGAGATTCCGTCTCTACAAAAAAATTATGAATAAATTTAAAAAGTAGCCAGGCATGGAGGCACACATATGTAGTCCTAGCTACTTGGGAAACTGAAATGGGAGGATGGCTTGAACCCTGGAGTTGGAGGATACAGTGAGCTATGATCGTACCACTGTACTCCAGCCTGGTTGACAAGAGTGATACCCTGTCTCTAAAAAAATAAATTAATTAAAAAAAACAAAAAGAAATAGAGTTTTTTTGCAAAATATCATCTTACTTCATCCTTACAACTAGGTATCAAAAGTATTACTATTTTCCGCACTTTGCAGGCCCAGAGGGGTTAAATAACATGCCAACATACCATAGTGTGTAAGGCCCTTCTCTCCATGTTCAATGCTATCATTACCCTGGATCTTCTCTGTCTGTTCATTTTTACTGGGCCTTCTCCCGTACTTACTTGCTGTGACTAAGAGCTTCAGTCAAGCAGAGGGTGCAAACTAAAGCAGGTGGAAGTCCTCAGAGCAGTTTTGGATCTTCCCCACTCTAAAAGTCTGAATGTTTCTGTATGCTGCTCTCAACCATCCCTTATGGTTTTGATGAATGGCTCCCATTTGCTTTCCCCAAACCTTAAGCTCTGACCTAAATACACTTTACAACATCTCCTAAATAAGAAATCTACCTGAGTCTTAAATGTCTCCTCAATATCAGCGCTCAACGTGCTCCACTTGTCTGCTTCTTGAAGAGACTCAGCAGCAAGCTGCATCCTGGACTTCACCTGGTCGATTTCCACCAACACCTGAAAAAGAAAGGAGGGGTAAAAAATGAAGTGGTAGGTCCTTTTCCTCCACCTTCCACCAGTGACTTGAAACAAAAGTATTGTGGCATGCTCCTGTCTTTAGGGAACTTCTGTACCCCAAGACAACAATCACCTGGCTAATTTTGTTCAGCAGGTGCTGAAGAGATGAATCAGCTGAGACACTCAAGCAAAAGAGCAGTTTGAATAGAATTTTGCATTAAGGTTGGCTTCCCACGATGTTGTGCTGTTCGAAACCCCTTATGAGAGTGCACACCTTCCAAAAACAAGAATCAACACTGAGGACAGGAGCCAAAATACCTGCATCGATTGAGATGTGTCCTGTTCAAATTTTTTAATGTCCTCCTTGACAAGAATCATTTGTTCTTTCAGAAAAGATGCCTCCTGTTTCAGGGCTTCGACATCACGGAGCACTTTGGGCATGTTCTGAAGAGCTTGGAGACTTGTTTCTGTACCAAAAAAAAAAAAAAAAAAATCAAGAACAGCAATATACGCAAAAGGTGAAAAGAAGACCAGTCACCAGTGAAAATATGAGACGAATCAGACAACAGAAAGGCAATTTTCCCTAACACATTACCAACCACACAGTTTTTGGAGCCTGCAGAAGATGTGGGACACGAGAGGATGGGCAGTGAGGTGAGCTTTGCCAGGACCATGTCTTCCCTAGACTGATGGGTGAGGGCTGTGTGATTTAAATGGAATGAACCACAGGGCATAGGCCTATAGTCCCAGCTACTCAGAAGGCAGAGGCGGGAAGATTGCTTGAGCCCAGAAGTTATAGGCTGTAGCACGCTGTGCCAATCAGGTGTCCTTACTAAGTCCTGCATCAACATGGTAACCTCTCAGGAGTGGGGGACCACCAGATTGCCTAAGGAGGGGTGAGCCTGCCCAGGTTGGAAATGGAACAGGCACTCCTGTGCCTGCAGGATGGTGCCTATGAATAGCCACAGCACTCCAACCTGGGCAACAAAGCGAGACTTTTTAAATTAAATTAATTTTCAAGAGACCTTCTCACTCTGTCGCCCAGGCTGGAGTGCAGTGGAGGGAGCACTGCACGCTCCAGCCTCAAGCTCCTTGGCTCAAGAGATCCTCCTGCCTCAGCCTCCCAAGTAGCTGGGACCACAGGCATGTGTCACCACGTCCAGCTAATTTTTTTCATTTTTTTTTAGAGACAGGGTCTCACTATGTTGCCCAGGTTGGTCTCAAATTCCTGGGTTCAAGCAATCCTCCTGCCTCAGCCTCCCAAGTTACTGTGATTATGGAGGTGAGCCACCACACCATAATTAATTTTTTTAAAAAATTAGGAATGAACCTTATCAACCTGACTTAACACCAACTGTTTGCCACCACTAAGTGAAATATTAACTCTTTTTGCAAGGAAGAATGAAGAAATCTGGCACTGAGTGATTGCTAGTTATGCACCAGGGGCTTTACATACATTTTTGTCACATACTGTCCATGGCAACATTAGCAGCCACCTCTTATTGACAAGAAAACTGAGGCTCAGAGAAGTGCAGTAATTTTCCCAAGATTTCACAGAACCAAAACCAAGCTTTACGTGTGTCTGGCCCAAAGTCTGCTTTCCACGGTCTTTTTCTTTTTCCCCTGTTTCCATATTCTTCTATTTTGTTGGGCTTTTTCTGGGTTGTATTTGTAATTCCAAAACTTTTAGGAATATGCTTGATTATCCTTATGACTACAGGAGGCACTACTTCAAAGTACCACCCAATGTTGAGCAGAAAAAAAGATATATTGGATGGGTGGCCTTTGAATATGGTTTCTTTTCTATTTCAAGATGAAATTGGGTTAAGAGGCTGGGCACAGTGGCTCAAGCCTGTAATCCCAGCACTTTGGGAGGCCAAGGTGGGAGGACTGCTTGAGGCCAGGAGTTTGAGACCAGCTTGGGCAACATAGCGAGACCCCATCTCTACAAAAATAAAAAAATAAATAAAAGAAATTGGGTTAAGAAAATCTTAGTACATGTCCAGCCAAAACGTTACTAAGTCACTGCTGTGATTCACTATGTGACATCTCAGCAAACCCACCAGAGACATTAGTGAGTGACATTGCAAATGGAAGCTCTTGTTTTGAGATTTCAACTGACTTTGAAGCCTTCAAATGAGAAACTGGAAACTCTGGCCACCAAGTTCTCCTTGGATTCTGATCCATCCTGAACCTAACCAAAATCTTGCTACAAGCAAGAGCAAGTCTCTCCCATGCCTTCCCCTAGTGCTGGGCCAAATTCTCTGCAAACTTACGGCTGCTAAAGGTTGCCAGGGACATTAAGTGATATCATGTATGTAAAACCCCGGATGCATAGCTAGCATTCACCCAATGCCGGATTCCTTCCTTATTCCTCGTAAAGGGAGTTATGACCCAGCCAAGTTTCCCAGCTGCTAAACCTCACAGTCACTTTTCAGGCCCTGGCTGGTTCCTGTGTACCTCTTTTTCCTCTACTCAGCCCCCTAAAATTTAGTCTCCTCCTGTATCCATTTTAAAAACTATCACTTCCAGTGATGGCCTCTGTAAGGGAAGGGCCAGACTTCACTGCAAAGGGGCATGAGAGCACTTTCTAGGGTGATGGCAACATTCTATATATCTTGATGGGGATTTGAATTATACTAGCTATATACATTTGTCAGAACTCATCAGGTAAGATCTATGTAGTTCACCTTTTGTAAATTTTATCTAAAAAAAAAGAAATTGGTGGAGAGCGGAAGGTCAAGAAGGCGAAAAAAAAAATTAAAAAAAATAAATAAATAGAAAAAACAGTTAGTAAATACTATACTCTAATAGTTAGGGTTCTAACTGAAATGTTTAGGGTTCTAACTGAAGTGTGCTGATGTCCACAACTTACTTTGAAATACACCAAAAAATAAGACGGATCAATATTCCAGAAGAGTTTCTTGGAGGAAAAAAAAAAAGATGGATCAATAGATAGAGGGATGGATAAATGGACAGATTTCTGATAAAGAATAGTAAAACATTAACTGTAGAATCTAGATAATGGGCATATGGATGTTCATTAGAAAATTCTCTCAATGTTAATGTATGTTTGGTACCAATACCCACAGTTGCTCAGTTCAAGAATCTGCTATCATCTTGATTTTCTCCCCCCTCATTCATCATTGCAATCCATCAGGAAGTTATTCCCTTTCTTACTCCTAAAAATATCCCAAATCTACCCGTTTCCCACCTTCTTCACTGCCATCACCCCACTCAAAGCCACTGTCATCTCTCTTCTGAACTACAGCAATAGACTCTTACTGGGGGCATAAACTGAACCACGTCACTCCCCTGCTTAAAAATCCTCCAGTGCCTTTATTTTAGATAAAATCCAAACTCTTTACGTGACATTACAATCCCTGTATAATCTGGCCTGTGGACCTCTCCAACCTAAGACTGGGTCTTGTTCAACAATGTATCTCTAAAACCTGGAAAATAGTTTGTGTCCAATAAATATTTGTTGACTGAATGATTAAACAAATGAATCCTCCAATCTGAAGCCTTCAAAATCTCCTGCATGAACTTCAACAATAACCTCTCTTTACTACAAACCTGGGCCCTTGTCTCATCTTCCATAAAAATAAAGCTTTAAACTTATAAAGGCTACTCGCTGGGCGTGGTGGCTCACACCGGTAATCCTAGCAATCTGGGTGGCCGGGGCAGGAGGATCGCTTGAGCTCAGTTTGAGACCAGCCTAAGAAAGAGTGAGACCCCTGTCTCTAAAATTAAAAAAATAAAAATAAACCTATAAAGGCTACTCACTGCCTAAGGGATGAAAGCCAAACTCAGGCTGGCTAAGAAGGCCTAGCACAGTCTGATCCCAATCTATGTCTCTGCCTTCTCTCCAGCTAAAATTCCCCCAAGAAAGTGTGATTCTCCAATACTACTGCTACTAAATTATTTATTGATGTTATTCAGCTCTGTTGGAATTTCTCACCTTTCTCTGGACTGGCTATGCCTTTTTTTTTTTTTTTTCTGAGACAGGGTCTTTCTTTGTCACCCCAGTTATAGTGCAGTGAGGTCATCATAGCTCACTGTAGCCTCAAACTCCTGGGCTCCATCGTTCCTCCTGCCTCAGCCTCCCCAGCAGCTGGGACTACAGGAACAAGCCATGATGCCCAGCTAATTTGTCTATTTTTTATAGAGACAGAGTCTCTCCTCTGTCTCTTTTATAGAGACAAAGTCTCTATAAAAAAATGAATCAAAAAATTAGCCTCCCCACCCCCCGTGGTGCCCGCCTGTAGTCCCAGCTGTTGGGGAGGCAGAGGAAGAGAGGATTGCTTGAGACTGGGAGTCCCAACTTAGCGAGCTGTGATCCCACTACTGCACTCCAGCCTGGGCAACAGACGGAGACCCTGTCTCTTAAGTAAATAAAATAAAAAAGTAAAGTCGAGGAGTTATATGAAATGGTTGCTGGTGCAAACTATATTTTATAAATAACTATCCTCAAAAATGTGTTTGTCTCCATTCAGTCCAGCTCATCTTCCTCAGCGGACATGAAGACGTACTAAAACAATGTTTCCCAGATTTGTGTCATTCCCATACACCTATACTGTAATACTCTCAAAATTTACTCTTTTCACTTAAGTTTTAAAAGGAAACTTTACAGCACCGTCAGAGTTGGAAAATTAACACATCCAAAATTTGCAAGTGTCAAAGACCGCCCAGCACCCAGCTGAGACGTTCTCAGCGATGTAATCAGAAGGACTGCAGGGCTCACTCACTTTCTCACCAAGTGAGGCACAGATGTTTACCGCCCAATACGTGCACCACCCGGCTGTCCCATGCCCAGTTCGGGAACCTCCGCCCAGCCTAGCGCAGGGGAGGGCCCGGGCCAGAACGCCGCGCGGCTCACCTTCCACGGCGTGGTTCACTTCTTGGATGAACAGCTGCAGCTTCATCACCAGGGTGGCTGCGTGGCTGTCCGCCTTCCCCGCCGCCGCCTCCTTCGGGCCAGCCCTGAAGGCCGCATTGATCCACTCCTTCACGTCGAAGTCCTCGGCCAGGAACTTGGAAAAGTCCATGGAGGCACGGCCGCACGTTCAGGCCTTAACAGCTGGCTCCGGGCGACGACGAGGAGGCAGAAGCGGGCGACCTTTCGAGAGCACCGGGGCTGGCCTCCGATGCAACACCCCGGAACCTCCAGGACGGGTAACGTTGCTCCTCCGCTGCTCTTCTGTCAGCTCGCTCAGGCTGCGGCTGAGACTGACCCCAGCTGGGCGCCGTACTTCCTCCGGAAGTAGATGGTCGTTACCATAGAGACTGCCGGCGTTCTGGGCGCCTCAGTGCGCCGGGTGTTAAGAGAAACGCCCCGGTGCGGAGCGGTCAAGACAAGTACAAACATCCCACTTCTGCTAACAATTCTCTGAGCAAGAAACGATGTGCTCACTATAAAGCCCTTGTATATATTAGCGCCTTTAATTTTCACAGTCCTACGAATACTATTATTCTCCCCAACGTACAGATGCAGAACTCAGGCAGTTAAGCAACTGATTCAAAGTCACATAGCTAGAAAGTGGCATTGTCAGGATTTGAACTCAGACAAACTGGCCACTGGAACCTTCGCTCTTTACTGCTCTGCTGAAGGGAGCGGGTGAAGCCTCCGTGATCTGACCTCTGCCCACCACTCTTCCACATCGCTCTAGCCACTTTGGCACCCTACCCTTTCCTGAAACAGCACGCCGGAACCCACCAGTCCTTGCTTCTTCTAGCCTAAAACAGTGTGATGCACATTCTCACACATATCTGTGTGTGGACACGTTTTCATTTCTTGTGGATAGATTCCTAGGAGTGAAACTGATGGTTTGTAAGGTAAATTTATGTTTAACTGTTTCAGAGACTGCCAAACTTTTCCAGAGTGCCTGTACCATTTTATATTACCATTAACAAGGAAAGAGGGCTTCAGTTTCTCTAGTCTCACCAGTATTTGGTATGTAGTCAGTGGTAGGTCATTGTTGCTTTAATTTGCATTTCCCTAATGACCAATGATGGTGAACATCTCATGTGTTTGTCAGCTGTTCTTATAGTTCTTTTATCTTCCTTGGTAAAATGTCTATCCAAATCTTTTGCCCATTTTCAAATGGGATTGTCTTCATATTATCAGGTTACCACGGTTCTTTACATATTCTGGGTATAACTCTTTTATTAAGAGCCATGGTTTGCAAGTATTTTGTCTCAGTAGCTTGTCTGTTTTCTTAATGATGTCTTTTAAGGTATAAAAATTTTTAATTTTGATAAAGTTCATTATCACCTTTTTTATGGATCATGCTTTTGGTGTTGTATCTAAGAAAGCTTTGCCTAACCCAAAATCATGAAGAATTTCTCCTAAATTTTCTTCTAGAAATTTTAAAGTTTTGGCTCTTGCATTTAGGTCTGTGATCCATTTTGAGTTCAATTTTTGTGTATGGTAGAGGTAAAGGTCTAAGTTTGTTTTGGTGGTTTGGGGCTTTTTTTGCATGCAGGTATACAATTATCTCAAAATCACTTATTGAAGAGACTACCCTTTCTCCACTGAATTGCTTTTACATCTTTGTCAAAAATCAACTGACATAAATGTAAGGGTTTCTGGACTCTTCGTTCTGTTTCATTATCTGTATGGCTGTCCTTGTGCCAATAGCAAACTGTCTTGATCACTCTAGTTTATAAAAAGTCTAATCCTTCTGGAATTTTGATAGTGATTATATTGAATTTAGGACAGGCAAGGTGGCTCATGCCTGTAATTCCAGCACTTTGGGAGACCGAGGCAGATGGCTTGAGGCTAGGAGTTTGAGGTTGCAGTGAGCTACGATGACACCACTGCATTCTAGCCTGAGTGACAGAGCAAGACTCTCTCTCTCTCTCTCTCTCTCTCAAAAAAAAAAAAAATTATATTGAATTTATAGATTAATTTGAGTGGGGAGAATTGCCATTTTGACAATATTGAGTTTTCCAATGCATAACATAAAATGCCTCCCCATTTATTTAAATTGGGATTTTTCAGCCTTGGCACTATTTATTTGTATAAATTCAAGGTATAGAAGTGCAGTTTTGTTACATGGATACACTGCGTAGTGATGAAGTCTGGACTTTTAGTGTATCCATCACCCAAATAATGTACATGTACCTATTAAGTAATGTCTCATAATCCACTCCCTACCCACACCCTCTCCTTGGCACTCTTGACATGGCACTATTGGGGCCAGATAATTCTTTGTTAGGTGGGCTGTCCTATTCATTGTAAGATGTTTAGCAGCATCCCTGACATGTAGCATCCCCCTCTCCAAGGGTGACAATCAAAAATTATCTCCACACATTTTATTATTTTTTTATTTTTGTTGAGACAGAGTCTCACTCTCTTGCCTGGGCTAGACTGCTGTGGCATCAGCCTAGCTCACAGCAACCTCAAACTCCTGAGCTCAAGCGATCCTCCTGCCTCAGCCTCCCAGGTAGCTAGGACTACAGGCACGCATCACCGTGCCTGGCTAATTTTTTCTATTTGTAGTTGTTTGGCTCATTTCTATTTATAGAAGAGACAGGATCTGGCTCTTGTTCAGGCTGGTCTCGA
Source organism: Lepilemur ruficaudatus (assembly GCA_963574885.1). Classification (NCBI taxonomy): domain Eukaryota; kingdom Metazoa; phylum Chordata; class Mammalia; order Primates; family Lepilemuridae; genus Lepilemur; species Lepilemur ruficaudatus. Next base: position 58,750 of record CAUYRT010015704.1, on the reverse strand, counting down.
ACTCCTTCGCTCAAGCAATCCTCCCGTCTCCCAAAGTGCTAGGATTATAGGCGTGAGACACCGCGCGTGCGGCCTCCACACATTTTCAAGTGTCCCCTAGTCCTGTGGACCCCAACCCCAGGGCCGCGGACCGGTGCTCCCCACATCGCAGCGGGAAGTGGGCGGCAGGGTGGTGGGCAAGCGAGGCTTCATTTGTTTTGCTGCCCCTCCTCATCGCTTGCATCACTGCATGGGCTCCGCCTCCTGTCACATCAGTGGAGGGCATTAGATTCTCGTAAGAGCGCTAACCCTACTGTGGACTGCACATGCAAGGGATCTAGGTTGCCCGCTCCTTGTGAGAGTCTAGTGCCTGATGATCTGGGACACAGGTGGGGAGGTGATGCTCACGCTGGGGAGCGGCTGCAAGTGCAGATTGTCACTGGCAGAGTTTTGATTGCACAACGAATGTGGTGCACTTGGGTCATCCTGGGACCATCCCCACCACCAGCACCCCTTTCTATGGAAAGATTGTCTTCCATGAAGCCAGTCCCTGGTGCCAAAAAGGTTGGGGACTGCTGCCCTAGTGGGAACAATCACCCCTGGTTGAAAACCTGATTTAGATTTTCTTTAATATTCTCTCAGCAATATTTTGTAGTGTTCATTGAACAAATCTTGCACTTTTGTTAATTTTATTCCTAAGTATTGCATTCTTTTTAATGCTATTGTGAATGGAATTTTTTCAATTTTCATATTGTTTCTTGTTATAGGAAAACAGTTGATTTTTATATATTTATCTTGTACCCTTTGACCTTATTAGTTCGTGTGTCTGTGTTCCCTGGGATTTATTAATATTTACATACAGGATCACATCAGCTGTGAATACACTTTTTCATTTCCAATTTGGATGCTTTTCTTTCCGCTATTAATTGCACTTGTTAGAATCTTCAGTACAGTGTTGAATAGAAGTGGCAGAAGCAGACATCCTTGCTTTGTTCCAGATCATAAGCATCTGTCCTTAGCATTCAGTCTTTAAGGATGATGCTAGTTGTAGGTTTTCCATGTATGCCCTTTTTCAAGTTAAGGATGTCCCCCTTCTATTCCTATTTTGTTGAGAATTTGTTAGGATGTTGGATATTGCTAAACATTTTCTCTTCCTATTGAGACAATCATGTGGTTTTTGTCCTTTATTCATATGACATAGTAATTGATTTTAAGGTGGTAAACTAATCTTGCATTCCTGGGATAAATTCTACTTGGCCAAGGTATATAATAATTTTTATGTTACTGGATTTGCTCTAATATTTTGTTGAGGATTTTTATGTCTGTGTTCATGGGGGATATTGGTCTGCAATTTTCTGTTTTTGAAATATCTTTGATTTTTGGTATATAGTTAATACTAGCCTCACAGAATGAGTTAGGAAATGATCCTATTTTCTGAGTATGTGAAGGAGTATTATTACTTCTTTAAATATTTGACAAAATTCATTTGTAATATTTTTTTGTTGTACAGTGTACAGCAAGAATATTGACAAAATTCAAAGTGAAGTTATCTGGGCCTGGACATTAATTTGTGGAAAGACTAAATTACTAATTCCACTTCTTTACTTGTCATAGGTCCTCTCAGATTTTCTATTTCTTGTATCAGTTGGTAATATGGGCCTTTCTAAAAATTTGTCCATTTCATCAAAGTTGTATCATTTGTTGGCATAAAATTATTCTTAATATTCTATTACAATCTTTTTTCATTTCTGAAAAATCATAGTGATGTCCCTTCTTTCCTGACTTTGCAATTTTCCCCCCCTTTGTTCACTCTACCTGAAGTTGTTAATTTCATTGATCTTTTCAAAGAGCCAATTTTGACTTTGTTAATTTATTTTTTATTTTCTAGCATTAAGTTCTGTGTTGATCAGTTTACTCTTTTATACTTTCTTTGGGTTTAGTTTGCTCTTCTTTGTCTAGTATATTAAAGTGGAATTTTAGGTTACTGATTTGAAAATTTCTTTTCTAATAGACTCACTTGAAATTATAAATTTTCTCCTAAGCACTGCTTTAGCTGCTTTTAAATTTAAGTGTTTTTAAATTTCACTTCTGACCCCTTTACATGGTTTAGAAGTATATTGATTTCCAAATAGTTCAGTATTTCTCAGATTTCCCATTGATTTCTAAATTTAATTCCATGTAATTGGAAAACATAGTTGGTGTGATTTAAATCCTTTTGAATTTGAGACTTGTTTTATGGGCTAACATTGATCTACCCTGAAGAACTGTCCATGTATCTTGCAGTGATTGGGTGGAGTGTTGTATATATTTTAGTGAAGTTGGTTAATGGTGTTGTTCAAGTCTTTAATATCTTTGCTGATTTTCTGTGTAGTAGTTCTATCAATTATTGAAAATAAGATACTGAAATCTCCAACTATTATTGTTGAATTGTCATTTTTGTGTTCAATTGTATTAAGTTTTGCTTTGGGTATTTTGGGGCTCTGATGTCAGGTGCATATACATTTATAACTTTCTGTCTTCCTAACACATTGACCTTTTATCATTATTAAATATACCTCATCTCCAGTAATATTCTTGTCTTAAAGTCTATTTTGTCTGATATTGATATAGCCACTCCAGCTTTCTTATTGTTACTGTTTGCATGGCTCATCTTTTATCATTCTTTTACTTCCAACTGATTTGTGGTTTGTTTTTTTTGGAGACGGAGTCTCCCTCTGTCACCCCAGCTAGAGTACAGTGCCATCATCATAGCTCACTGTAACCTCAAATTCCTGGGTTCAAGGGATCCTCCTGCCTCAGCCTCCCGAATAGCTGGGACTACAGTCCCACACCACACCTGGCTAATTTTTTTTTTCTTTTGTAGAGACGGGGTTTCACTCTTACTCAGGCTGATCTTGAGCTCTTGAGCTCAAGCGATCCTTCCATCTCAGCCTCCTAGCACTCCCCATAATTTTGATAAGGATTATATTGAATTTAGGCCAGGCAAGGTGGCTCATGCCTGTAATCCCAGCACTTTGGGGGGCCAAGGTGGGAGGATCACTTGCAGCCAGTAGTTCAAGACCAGCCTGGGCAACATAGTGAGACCCTGTATCTACAAAAAATAGCCAGGCATGGTGATGTATGTCTGTAGTCCCAAGTACTTGGGAGGTTGAGGCAGGAGGATCATTTGATCTATCATCATTCCACTGCACTCCAGTCTGGGTGACAGAGACCCTGTCTCTAAAAAAAGAAAAAGCAAAACACAGAACACTCTATCTTCTTGAACATGCCTAGATTCTCTCTGAAAAGACAGATGACGAAGCAGTAATTGGGTAGGAAGAATTTTCACCTTTTGTAATTCTGAATCATGTGAATGTCTTTATCTGTTAAAAATGAACATTGAGTATAAAAAATTTTCAGCTTAGAGATTTTAGAAAATGCAGCTAAAATTTAAAGAAAGCTTTATCTGTAACTCTATGACCCAAAGAATTTTTTTCATTTAGCAATAGCTCAAAGGCAGCCTTCTTCCCCAGTAGTTTACTGTATCTTATGGTAAGGGGTATCATACAACCCACTTAGCAGTTTGGAGGGTCCTGACTACCAGGCCTGTGTGTAGACCTAGAAAAGTCCTATGGATTAGACCCTGGGGAACCACCACATTTAAGGGACAGAAGAAGAAACGCAGTCACAGAGATAGGTTAAGAAAGAGAGGCCAAGAAGATCCTAGCTGAGCTCAGGATAGAAAACCCTGGTCATCTGTGCCTAATCTCCAGCAGGTACATTATGAACTTGTCTCTCCCCAGAGAACAGAGGATCCTTGAGAGCAGGGACTTTTGTCACTGCTGTATCTGCGGTGCCTACAACAAGGATTGGCTCAGGGTAGCTGGTCAATAATTACTTGAGTGAATGAAAGGATAAGGGCTAGGATCTAAGTGGTCATTAAACTTGGCAATTAGAAGGCACTGATGGGCCGGGCGTGGTTGGCTCACAATCCTAGCACTCTGGGAGGCTGAGGCAGGAGGATCGCTCTAGGTCAGGAGTTCGAAACCAGCCTGAGCAAGAGCGAGACCCTGTCTCTACTAAAAATAGAAAGAAATAAATTGGCCAACTAAAAATATATATACATAGAAAAATTAGCCAGGCATGGTGGCACATGCCTGTAGTCTCAGCTACTCGGGAGGCTGAGGCATGAGGATCACTTGAGCCCAGGAGTTTGAGGTTGCTGTGAACTAGAGCTAGGCTGACGCCACGGCACTCTAGCCCAGGCAACAAAGTGAGACTGTCTCAAAAAAAAACAAAAAAGAAGGCACTGATAACATAAACCAGGACCACTTTCAGGACATCCTCCTTCCTCCTTCCTTATCCCCTCACCCACCATCTGCCCAATACCCAAGGAGACTATCACTGGGAGTCTGTCTCCTGGAAAACAGAAGAATGTTCAGGTACTTAAATATGAGGTCCCCTTTGAATGACAGGACACAAGGCCTGTCTTTATGTGTACATCTCATTCACCCATTTTGATGGAAACACTTCATAGGCAGACATTGTCTTTGTGATGGGTACCAGGTCTTCAAGACTTTATATATACTAACTATATAGCCTGTAAAAGCTATGTATTGATAGAACACTTGAGCATGAAAGTAATTTTTCATTGAAATTAGTCTCATGAGAATTATGCCAAATGAAGACATCACCCCATCCATTCATCTGCTTTATGTGTTTCCACATTTGCTTAAAAATTAGCGTTCTTGATGATCTTTTACAGCTCCCAACCCACCAATTAGTGTTGGCAGATTTCTAACTATACATAGCAGTCAAAAGGTCAGATTGTAAAAATACCACATCTTATGATAAGAGCTCCAAACAGAGCTTGCAGCTTCTGAGGCAGAACCCCACCTGGCCACATCAGCTGCTCCAACTTCAAAGCCCTTCACGGGGCCAGCTCAGCCAGGCTCACTCAGGTTCCTTCTCCCACTGATCAGGCCAAGCAGACTTGTTAAATATGCACATCAGAGCTCCCAGCACACAGGAGCTAAATATGAACTGATTATAAACGTGAAATTTTCCTTCACGTTATAAATGTAACTAATATCCACCTCTCTTTTCCAGCTTTCTTTATATCTTCAGGTTTTCTCTCTTCACCAAGGCAGTTAAGGCACTACATCCTTTATGAAGTTCTCCTTACTTCTCACTAGAAGACAGCTCCCTTTAGACCTATCATCTCTAAATGCAATCGGCTTTGCACCTTCTGCTTACTCAACACTCCACAAAGTACATTTGTTACATGGCATTTATTCAATGACTTTCTATATTTAGTCACCACTTAAATCACTGCTAAGCTCTTTTTCATGTCTATCTGAATCACAGTTCCGATTCTTAGATTGTGAAGTCAACAGGCAAGGGCTGGCCTGTGAGCTACGATTTCTAATGACTGACATGGTGTCACAATCAAAGAACTCTGAGTAAATGCTTGTGTAGAAAGAAGATGAGGATGGAGATGAAGGTCCTGAGGAAGGGCCCAGACTGGCTGCCCAACCCACGGAACCTAGGCCTGAATAAGGCCTGGGATCTGCTTTCCCCTCTGCCCAGAGAGTCCATCTAAGGGCAATTCTAAGGCACAGTGGTGAAGGACATAATTGGTCCCCCAAGTGTGGTCCTCTGGTATCACAGCAGCCCCTTGCCTGAAAACAGTGCAACAAGTATTCCATTTAGAAGATCTTCCCAAACACATGCAAGCAGCATTCTCTAATGAAAATGGAGACAAGGTCTTTCTTGGAAGAGAGTGCCTCAGAAGATACTCTCTGCCCCAAGACCAAGCAGGTTCCTTTTAAGGTCCCTGAGAACAACAGCCTGGGAGCAACCAAGACTTTCAAAGGCTGACAAGGCACAAAGTGGATGAATGGAAAGATAACACTACAAAAAAAAAGCTTTGGCTTATAAAACCTCCAACCTGAGGCAGGGACATCAGTGTCCACTAACATGCAGAAACAGATATGATTGTAGCAGAGATGATTATCAGAAATGCTTCGGCATTTCTCACATTGCCCTCATCCCAAGCCCTGCTCTACCCTCCCACGCCGCTCCCCCAACACCACACACACACAGACACACACACACGTGCAAACACACACACACAGAATCTTCAGAATAAGTCAGAGGTTGGCATCCAGAGCCTGATGTCAGGATAGAACTCTTGGCACTGTGCACTAAAACACCGTGATTAGTCCGGTCTGGACAGCAAACGTAACGCTGGCCTAAGCTTGAACTGAAGGGTCCGTCTTGTGAAAAGTTAGGCTGCACCCAAGACAGCCAGATCTGGAAAGTCCTTCACTTCTCCTACTTCACTGAAAGGTTGCCCACCTTGGTTGAATGTCAGCTTATACCGTAACCGGATAGGTTCCTGGGACATAAGAGATATGTTAAATTAGCAAGCAGTACCCAGAGGCCAGCCCAGAGTAAAAGGTTTCACCCACCCAGGAGTCACCAAAAACAGTAGATACGTATTCACTCAAGTCAAGTGAGGGCTTCAAACAACTGTATGGCATGGACCACCCTGGCCTAGCCTTTTAGGGATTACACACACAAGGAGCCAGGCACATATCCTGGGAGCCCTTCTACACTTCTGCAGTCCTGAGATGGGCTGCAATTCAGAGACCAGCTAAGGAAGACAGGCCTCACCCTTTCAAGGGACTCCATGGGATTAGGGAAAGTTCATGCATCCCTCTCTTGATTCCCAGCTATGACAAATCCATCACAGATCTTCTTTCAATAACCCCAAAGGAAAATAGACTCTAGCAAGGGATATTCCACACAGCCCCATCCAGCCAAACCAGAGACTTTAGAGCAAGGCCTCAATATGGCTCGCTCTACCCACAGAGTTACCTCCCTATAGTTCAGGGGTCCCCATTTCCCTGCTACCAAAGATACCAGAACATACTTTATGTGGATTGTCAAGCAGCAGCATCTGAGATATCACAGCTGGAGGCATCAAAGGACTGAATGCAGGAAGCTTGGAGCTGGATGCTGGCTGCAGCTTCACTCTCATTGACTGTTGGGGAAAAAAACCCAACAGATAACTCATGCCTAACAAACTACATGTTCCATGAGGGAGATCAGGTGAACGGGAGCTTGACCTCCACACCACCCCTCCAAAGATAAATGGGCTTCTCAGGAGGCATGATATCCCAAGGCACCCATGAAAGCCCAAGCAGACAGCTCCCATTAATTGACAAAAGGATTCAAAAGGTCTTTCCTTCCACATACAGAATATTATCTGAAGTTGTGTGGTCAACAGCTGGCATCTGAGAGGCAGCATAAACAGCCAGGGTACATCTTGGCTCGAATTCTAACTCTACTTCTTAATAGCTCTGTACCTTGGGCAAAATACTTAACTTCTGAGCCTTGGGTTGATAATTTATAAAAATTTATAAAATGGCTGTTAATCAGTAGGGCCTTACTTTCCTTGGAAAGGGGTAGATATGTCATCCCAAATTGTCCAGATACCTTATATCCCTGGACACACGTTATTGGTCTAAGGTATGAAAGAAACATCAGCAAGGCCAATCACAGTCCTTTCTTGGGTAATTAATATGCATGCCTCATGCCAGGTGAGTTTCTTTCTGAGATAAAAAGGGTTAAGAACCATGCAACCCTGGAGTTGCTGGGAGCCATGTTTCTGCTTTGTGGAGAGACTATCACAGAATAGTTCCAAAGAGAAAAGCAAAGTCAAGAGATGAAAAGAGATGGATGCTTAAGGAATCATTTAAGAACCTGGATCCGCTCATATCCAAAGTCAGATATTCAGGAATGCCTAGTGTGGTAAGCCATTTTACCTTCAGCTAGCTTGAATGAAGATTCTCCCCCTTACACCTAACAGATGATGTACCAGCAAAGGACCCAGTGCTTAAAAGTGATAGCCAATACCGAAAAGTTCAAAGGAGCCGGCCAGCAGAACTCACCTTTGGCACAGCCACTTGAAACATGATGTCCCAGACAGGCTGGGTAGCAGTGCTCATCATGGTCAAGAGTAACACCTGCACCTCGGGGTGGCCAGGGGCCCCAGTCTGGGAGAAGTGGAGCAGAATTCTGAATCCATTGCGGTCGTACACAATCAGAGGTGGCAGGCTGCCTGGGAGAGAAGGCCCAACCAGAAAGGTCAGCACCTGCCATAAACTCCCCCAACAGCCAGTCTGGAGAGGTGTGCACATTATCACCGAATGCCCCTCCATTCAGAGCATCCCTCAGACTTAACCCTTTCACACTACCACAATCCAAGTCCTCGTTACTCTAGCTGGATGCCTGTGACCCTCCAGACTGACCTCTCCCCACCATCCAACCATCCTAAGCACATTACCAGTTTTAAAGAATATTTATTTTGAGGGAAATTTAAGTATGAGTAATATCATGCATGAACACTATAGAAAATACAAAATTATAGAGAATGAAATATAAACATCACCTAATTCTAACCAGAAATAAACACTGCTAACACTGGCATTATTTCCTTCTGGTCTCTTTTGTATGACAACACCCCCAACACACACCTTTACGTTAATATTTAATTGTACAAAACTCCTCTAATACATTTAATAAAATTCCAATGGAAATCCTAAAAAGATTGTTTTAATTTAGATAAGAAGTGACTCTCATGTTAATTTGAAGAAAAAAAAATATGAGACTAACCAAGAAACAAAAGAGGAGGACATTTGCATTATTAGCAAATACTCAGATAAAACTGCAACTCAGGCCGGGCGCTGTGGCTCATGCCTGTAATCCTAGCACTCTGGGAGGCTGAGGTGGGCGGATCGCTCAAGGTCAGGAGTTCAAAACCAGCCTGAGCAAGAGTGAGACCCCGTCTCTACTATAAATAGAAAGAAAGAAATTAATTGGCCAACTAAAGATATATATAGAAAAAATTAGCTGGGCATGGTGGCGCATGTCTGTAGTCCCAGCTACTTGGGAGGCTGAGGCAGAAGGATTGCTTGAGCCCAGGAGTTTGAGGTTGCTGTGAGCTAAGCTGACGCCACGGCGCTCACTCTAGCCTGGGCAACAGAGTGAGACTCTGTCTCAAAAAAAAAAAAAAAAATTTTTTTTTCAAACAACCAATTTCTGGTACCCCTGGGTCAGTCTCATCCTGTAGAGGTAAGGGAGGGGGTAGTTCCGTACTTATCAGGGGGGATAGGAATGCTGGCTACAGCTGTCTGTTAGATTTACAACCTCCAGGGACTCTCCAGACCCCTGGGGCTATTGATTCACAAACCCCTGTTTTTCATTAACCTCATTCTGTCCCATAGATACTTTTTAAGTTCCCACCTGGAACGAACCTAACAGTTCTCTTTTATGTTCAGCTCTTCCATCACCTGTGATGGGGTCCTTCTCTTGATTGACATTGTTTGATAGGAGCAACATTGAAAGGGTTTTGATGATCATGAAGGAGTTCCCCAATGATGACGGATTCCAGTCTTTTACATGGACAAATCCTATCTCGTTGTAAGATTACATTAAGTTAAAAAATAATAATGAGTTCTCATGCTCGGACTTTTTCCAATTAAAAGTGACATTTTTTTCATTGTTTTGCCTCCCTTTTGAGGTCCTTTTATTGGGTCAGGTCCTCTCTATGTTATTGACTTTGGGATGTGGTAAAGAGCAGATCCATGGCCCTGGCCTGTGTAGATTAGGATTCGATACTCAGTTTGTGACTGCAGAGGTGGTAGGTCCGTATTTCAGCCTTGGCATCCATCATTTTGTTCAGCTTTCCTTTGTAACACATGGGATAAAAATGAACTATAAGAAAAAAAGGCCCATTCGAAACATAACAAGGTGTCCAGAGTTGTGGTGGGTAGGGGAAGAAGTTGCAAAAGCAACTTGTCTGATTCCCTTTGCTGTTGGAAAGCAGCAAACAGGTGAGAGTTGTATTATCTCTACCTTGTGTCTTTTCACACACATCAAGTATTTACATAAGCTTTCATTTTTTGGTCAAACACTACTCAAAGGTGGTCTGCTTTAGCTCCAGGATTTTTCCGTGATAGGAAATCTTTTATATGGGGGCTAGTTAATCTTAAAGTATTTTTTTTTGTTTGTATTTGTTTTATTTTGATTACTGAATAAGAGAAACAAAATGAGTCTCTGGGGCCCAAGGCAGATGTTGTGAGTTCTGACATGACTGCTGACATTTCTCATTGCTTTTGATCAGGTTATGAGCGGTATAATGCCATGCGAGCAGACCCAGCACTTTGCTTCCTGGAAAAAGTCGGGATGCCAGATGAGAAGTCCCTTTCTGCAGAACAGGGTGTTACAGATGGGACCTCGGACATTCCTGAAAGGTAAGAAGCCATGTGGGCCAACCCTGATGTGACATGCCTTGCCACTAATCTGTGACCCCTTTCACGTACATTCAGCACTCTTCATATCTCTTCTTTAATGTCTGTCATCTCCCTTAAACCTTGCCACACTGCCACTGCCTTCCAAAATTGCTACTTTGGTTATACCTTACTGTGCCTCAGACCTGGTTTTTGACTTCTAAGCACTTTGAACCAAATACCACTTCCTGTTCTTCATAAGTTCCTCAGGCTGCACACCATCCTGCCCAACTTTTTAACCAGGCCCATGTCTTGTCTGGTCAGAGGATTCTCAGGGAAGAATTCAGACTCAAGTCCATGTTTCCTGACTTTGAATTTCATCAGACAAAATTCCATTATTATTTAAGGATTTCATGGTCCATGAGTAAGGTGGATTCAGGGGCAACTACTTGACAGCCATGGCATTTCAGCCTGTCCATGGATTATGTACCAAAAAAGTATAGAAGCATCCCCTTTTCCTAAGTTTTATTTAATGGCATAACCCCAAAAATGTATAAATTCACAGAAAAGCTGAATTAACAGTTAAAAAGTATAGTTCTCCAAAATATGTATATATTTTTTAAAACAGCATTTATCTATTAAGCTTACAATTGGTAAGCTTTTAGTTTGATCTTCTCTCCAAAAGTAGCAGATATGGTTTTGTGTTGTGGCCAGGCCTGAGAGGGTGGCACAGACAGGAGCCTCTACTAATCATCCGCTCAGGCTAAGAAAAGTGTGAAATGCATTTTCCGTCTGTCCTTAACCCCTGATGAACACTTTAGCTGCCCCAAAGGTGTTTCCTGTAGACAGATAATAAAGATGCATTCTGGGAGATGTTATCAAAGGCCCAAATGACTGGTGATCCTAATGTTAGATTCACTGGTTCAGGGAAAACACTCTCTGGATGAGGTACCTGGTAGGAAATTTTCCTGCCTCTGGGACTTGAACAGCAAGGACAGGAATATTTGGGACAAGAAAATTTCAGAGTTAGTTTTTTGTTTTTTGAGGTAGAGTCTTGCTCTGTTACCCAGGTTAGAGTGTAGTGGTGTCATCATAGCTCATTACAGTCTCAAACTCCTGGGCTCAAGCAATTCTCCTGCCTCAGGCTCCCAAATAGCTGGGATTATAGGCACAAGCCATGACACCTGGCTAATTTTTCTATTTTTAGTAGAGATTGCCCTTGCTTAGGCTGGTCTTAAACTCCTGGTCTTGAGCAATCCTCCTGCCTCGGCCTCCCAGAGTACTAGGTTTATAGGTTTGAGCCACCACACCCAGCCTCAAAGTCAATTTTAAAAGGAATCATGAAAAACTGTTAGGTATTAGCAGTACTTAAGCTCACAAGAGAGAAGACAGGGAGCTGTAAGGGTCTGATGGTAATGAGGGCAAAATGCCCTTCTTTCTCAGCAGTGGCAGAGGAATTCTCTTTAAAGGAAGGACTTTTACCAAATGTGAGTGATTCTGTGGGAAGACTCATCCTACTGTGGTCTAGAGGTTGGGACATCAGGCCTGTGATTTGGGAAGCCTTCAGTCTCAAGAGTCTGTCCTTTTGGCTGGGCCCAGTGGCTCACGCCTGTAATCCTAGCACTCTGGGAGGCCAAGGCCAGAGGATCGCTTGAAGTCAGGAGTTTGAGACCAGCCTGAGCAAGAGTGAGACCCCGTCTCTAGTAAAAATAGAAAAATTAGCCAAGCATGGTGGTGCACACCTATAGTCCGAGCTCCTCGGGAGGCTGAGGCAGGAGAATTGCTAGAGCCTAGGAGTTTGTGGTTGCTGTGAGCTAGGCTGACACCATGGTACTCTAGCCCTGGTGATAGAGAGAGACTCCATGTCAAAAAAAAAAAAAAAAAAAAGAGTCCTTTCATTCAGAGAACTCTTGATGGGCAGTAATTACCTTTTTTCTTATAGTAGCCAGCCTCTGAACTTGCCTGAGTAGATCATGAGGCTGCAGCCTCATCCTACAGTCTCAGTTGAGAATAGGTCCTTGCCCTTAGAAGGGATGACACTGTTTGGTGATGGTTTCTCTTATTCTCATTGTCTCTTTGAGTTTTCCCAAAAGGGAGGGAAAAACGAAGATTCTGAGTGCCTGCAGTGGAAGGGATCTACTTACTGGTAGATCCCTTGGTCACTCATATCCAAAGATGCAGAACCCTCAGATATGGAAGGCTGACTAAGGGACCTGAGCATCTGCTGATATTGGTATCCTCGGGGGTTCTAGAACCAGTCCCCCACAGATACACAGGACTGACTCAGTAGTCCCCATTTATCCGTGGGGAATACATTCTAAGACCCCCAGGGTATTCCTGAAACCTCAGATAGTACCAATCCCTTATAAATTAGACACACTAAAAGATTAACAATGGTAGCTAATAATAAAATAGAAAGTTGTAACAATATATTGTAATAAAACTTGAGTGAATATGATCTCTCCTCTCTCCCAGAATTTCTTAATGTTTTTGGGCCATGGTTGACCAGGGTAACTAAAACTGAGGAAAGCAAAACCATGGGTTGGGCGGGACTGCTGTAACTCTTGGGTGGTATGTAATGCTTTTCTTTTTTTTTTTACTTTTATTTAGAAGCAATACAGATAAAGAAGACAATGCTGAGGACAAATTAGATGGTCTCCAGAAACAAAAGGTAAGTCAAATGTGCTGTATTTACCACATGGTCTTTCATATCAAGAGAGAAATCCCCAAGTTGGTAGTGGTCTTGGGGAACTTGATTGCATTGCCGCAGTTGTATTGCATTTTCCCCAGCATTTTATTATGAAAATTTCAAACATACAGACTGCATTGTATTTTTATTCTAATTAAACTTTTAATTTTGAAAAAACTATGGATTTCAGATACAGTTGTAAAATATAATACAGAGAGATCACATGTATCTTTATCCAGTTCCCCACCCCCATAGTGACATCTTGCAAAATTATAATACAGTATCACAGACAGGTACTAACATTGATGGAGTCAAAATACAGGATATTTTCATGAGCACAAAGATCCATCATGTCACTGTCTTATAGCCATATCCACTTCCTTCTGCCTTTACCCGTTTTTTAATGCCTGATGACTACTAATCTGTTCATTTTTTTATAATTATAACATTTTAAGAATGTTCTGTAAATGTAATCATACAGTACGTAACCTTTGGAGATTGGCTTTTTTCACTCAGCATGATTCCCTGGGGATTCATTCATTCAGGTTGTTGTCTGTAGCAGTAGTTCATTCCTTCTTGTTGCTGAATAGTATTCCTCAGGATGGATGAACCACAGTTTGTTTAATCATTCATCCGCTGAAGGGCATCTGGGTTGTTTCCAGTTTGGGGCTATTGAGAATAAGTCCTCTATAATAAACATTTGTATATAGATTTCTGGGTAAAAGTACACTTTCATTTCTCTGGGATAAATGCCCAGAACTGTAATTACTGGATCATATGGTGGTTACATACTTCATTTTTTAAGAAACTGCCAAACTGTTTTCCAGAACGTCTGTACCGTTTTACATTCCCACTAGCAATGTATGAGTGGTCTGCTTTCTCTGTGTCCTCCATCCTTACCACCATTTGGTGTTGTCACTGTTACTCACTTGCGCCATTCTGGCAGGTGTGTAGTAATACCTCATAATTTGCATTTTCCTAATGCCTAATAATGTCGAACGTCTTTTTGTGTGCACAATTGCCATCTGTATATCCTCTTCAGTGAAGTGTTTCTTTATGTCCCTTCCCCATATTCTAATTTCATTGTTTGTTTTACTGTTGACTTTTTTAGAGTTCTTTGTATATTCCAAATACTCATCTTTTGTCAGATACGTGGTTTGCAAATATTTTCTCTCACCCTGTAGTTTGTCTTTTTATCCCATTCACATTGTCTTTCACAGAGCAAAAGGTTCTGATGTTATGAAGCCCCACTTATAAACTTCTGCTTTTATGGATCATGCTTGTGGTGTCAAGTCTAAGAACTCTGCCTAGCTGTAGATCCTGAAGATTGTCTTCTGTTATCTGTCTTGTTTTTTATGCTTTTTAGTGGTTCTAGGTATTTCTTTACATACGTGAAGTATCACAGTCCACTAGTAACATCATTTCACCAGCTCAAGTGTAGAAACCTCAATTCCGTTTTTGTTCTTTTAGCCTCTCCCACTTACAATATAATTTTCTTAAATATTTATTCTACATGTATTTACAACCATATCAGATAATGTTAATTTTTGCTTCAACTAAGTATAATTTAGAAAACGCGAGAAGGAAAGTCTGCTATATTTACCTGCATTTTTGTTTATTACGGTCTTTCTTCTTCTTGTTGTTACAGGGTTTCTTCTTCTGTTGTTTTCTTTCAGTTTAGAGAAATTCTTTTAGTCATCCTTTTTTTTTTTTTTTTTTTTTTTGGTCATTCTTTTATGGTAGATCTGGTGGTGACAGTTCTCATAGTTTTTCTTCGTCTGAGAATGTCTTAATATCCCCTTCATCCCTGAAGTGTATTTTCACCAGACATAGGATTCTGGGTTGATGGTTCTTTTTCTTTCAGCTCTTGAAAAATGTGACACTTCCTTCTGATCTCCATGGTTTCTGGTGAGAAATCCACTGTCATTCATGTTGTTTTTCCCCTATAGGTAAGGTGCCTTTTCTCTCTCGCTGCCTGCAAGATTTTTCTTTGTCTTTAGTTTTCAGATTGTTTTGTGTGTATAGATTTCTCTGAGTATATCCTATTGGGAGTTCACTTAGCTTCTTGAATCTGTAGGTTTATGTCTTTTGCTAAATTGGGGGCATTTTCAGTCATTATTTCTTAAGTCCTTTTTCTCTACCACCCTCTTTCTCCTCCCCTTCCAGGATGCAGATGAAATGAATATTAAACCTTTTGTTATAGTCCCAGGTCTCTGAGGCTCTGTTCATTTTTTTTCCGATCTATTTTTGTGTGTGTCACATTGAGTACTTTCTATTATTCTGTCTTCAAGATCACTGATTATTTTCCTCCTCCATTCTGTTGTTGAGCCTGTCCATTGAGGGGTTTTTTTGTTTGTTTGTTTGTTTTTAGTAAGAAACATTTGGAATAGAGTTTTTTTAGGGGGTGGATGGAAGGGAAACAGGGTATCACTCTATTGCCCGCGCTAGAGTATGTTGTTATCATAGCTCACTGCAACCTCAAACTGCTGGCTCAAGCAATTCTCCTGCCTCAGCCTCCCAAGTAGCTGGGAATACAGATGCTCACCACCATGCCAGCTGTTTTTTAATTTTTTATAGAGACAGCTTCTTGCTGTGTAGTCCACGTCTGAACTCCTGACCTCAAGCAGTCCTTCCACCTCGGTTTTCCAAAGTGCTAGGATTACAGGCATTAGCCACTGTACTGGCTCTGTTGAGGGTTTTTTTGTTTTTGTTTTTTTTTTCCAGCTTATTGTATTTTTCAAATCTAAAATTACCTTTTGATTCTTCTTTGGATCTTTGTTTCTTTGCTGAGATTTTCAGGTTTTCCACTTGTGGCAAGCATGTTCAAAATGGTCCATTGATGACTGCTTTAAATTCTTAGATCAGGTAATTCTAAGATCTGTCATGTTAGCATTAGCGTCTTCTATCTTTTTTCATTCAGTTTGAGATCTTCCTGGTTCTTGGTGTAGGTAATTTTTGATTGAAATCTGGACATTTTGAGTATTATATTGTGAGACTGGATCGTATTAAACCTTGTTTTAGCTGACTTCTTCTGCCACCTCTTTTGGCAGGGAACAGGGATCGGGGGCCACTTTGTTTCTGTGAGTAGGGAGCAGAAGTTCATGTTCCCAGTCTGGTCCTGTAACACCTGAAGGAGATGTTTCTCATTGCTGTTGGACAGAGGTGGAAGTTCAGCTCCCCACTTGGTCTTTGCTGACACCATGGCTGGGAATGGGAGACCTCAGTGCTATTGGTCAGAAATGAAAGTTCTGGCTCCCTACTTAGCTTTTTCTGATACCATCCCACAGAGGAATGGAGTACTCTGTTACCACCTCAAGAATGTAGAAGTCTAGACTCCGGCTCCCACTCAGGCTTTGCTGGCCTGAGTTGAGTAAGCCACAGACTTTTCTGTATTGTTGGTCTAGAGTATAGCAGTTATTGTCTTACTATTCTTTGTGTTCCTAACCTGCCCCTTTCCTGGTCCTTTGCTAGAGAAAACAGGCTTTTATTGGGGCTTTTTTTGTCTGCACCCTTAGACATTTCCAGGTAGCTGGCTTCTTACCTCTAAATCTAGGATATATAAAGCAAAAAAAAAAAAAACAAAAGAAACCAGGGAACTCAGCACCATGTTGTTCCTCGCATCCCGATGTCTCTAATTTGTCCTACTTTGTTTTCTTCACCTGTCAGAGTTTTCTTATATTTGTTTTATATTTAATATTCAGGGGTTTTAGTTGTACTTAGAGTGAAGAATAGGGAAGTATGCACATCCCAGAAGCAGAAGTCTATATTGCATTTTGAAAATGAGTTCCTGGGACTGGTTAAACCCCACCTGGGCCCCAGCACCATTTGACCAAATTTTCTCCAGTTTTGAGCAGTAGAGAAAATGTGTCTGTTATGATGTTACAGATTCTGGATCCCAGAGGTTACTGTAGCATTGTCCCCAAGTGACTCCATTTCAGGGTCATCTCCCTTCTTCTGATCACCACCCAAAAGTTATCAAATCCTTTCAATTCTGTTCTTTCCATTCTGGCTTGCAGAATGTGTGGTATTTACTTCGGCCTCTATCAGCTCTGATTCTTACGACAGTAATAGTGGCACCACTTTCCCAAAATAGGTGATAACTGTTTTCTAACGTTGTGTTTCTCTATAACCATGAGGTTTGAGAAGCAGTGTATTGAAACAAATCAGCGTGAAGCCTCAGAGCCCTGGACCTGAAAGAAGCGGGGTTCTGGTCTTGACAATTAAAATCCAAGTTCTCTGACAGTCCAGTCCTTAGTTTATGTTGTTACATCTTTTGTCCGGAATTTGGGATATGTTTTCCCACAGAAACAGCTCAAGTGCCAAAGAAATAAAGGAATACCTTATATTTACATGGAGCTTCACTCTTTCCAAAGCACCTTTTCCCCGTGTTTAAGTTGATCCTTACCTCACCCACGTGAGATAAGCACATCACATATTACTGTTCTTATTTGACAGCTGAGGAAACTTTAGGCCCCAGAAGCTAAGTACTTTGCCATATTCTCACAACTGGATGACAGAGTTAAGACTTGAAATTCTCTAGATATTCTGGAATTATTTTTTCTAGTCAAGTATTCTTTTCATGGTCAAGAAAGTAAGAGAGTATTTCAGGTGTATGTATTAATGTTTACCCTTTCCTCCCAGCAGCAGCTCACAGGAAAAGGCAGCTACCAGACAAGCCTGGCTCTGACAGTTATCCACATTAAACTTGACATACTTAATAGATCAATCAGGAGGGCACTGAAGGGGGTTGTGACAGAATCAGTAAAAAGAACTTAAGTGATATAATATATAATATAGTAGGGTTGAACTCTGGAATTGCTTTTGTATTCATTTACAAAATTAATGCCTATGTGATTTCTTTTGCTCTTCAAATCCTTAAAACCCAATAGAATATAGTCAAAAGCAAATGGAATGGGGAGTGGGTTCTCCCAGATTTTGACATGGACAGGCTATAAACAGGTTCGTCTTGACTGCTAGTCCACGTGCTAAGCAGAACAGGTAGAGGGATGGCCAGCACCTGAGCCAGGCCGGCTGCCCCACCCTGCTTCCCTCTCGTCCCATACCTCCTGCAAGAAAGACACTGCTGGGGTATTTCTTTCTCCCGGCTCTGTCCCTAGGTAGATCAGTAGGCAGGGTTAAAGAAGCCCAAAGCATTGTGTAAATGGCCTGTTCACTAGGGCAGTTCCCCTGAATTAAACAGACCTGGGCAAAGAAAGGGGAACATTTAACTAACAGATTGGCAGAAACTTAGCATTGCCAGGAGCCCCAGCACACATCTGAGTGGTCTCTCAATTCCCTCTACAGCGTGGCTGTCAGGCGGTCATTCCAGGTAAATTAGGGATGCCCAGGAGTTCATGGGAAAAACGAGGAACATCCAGTTTTCTTTCCTCTCTGATAGGATTTTAAATTATTGAGTCCGGCTACTGACCTTAATCTCTGTAAATCTCTTTTCAGGAGAAATATCCCCTCCAGACCCCTTGCTACTCTGGTGCCTGTCAGAGCACACTGTACTTTTTGTTGTCCTCTTAAAATGTGGCATTCAGAGAATCGTAGAATGTTGGAGTTGGGAGGGACATTTGAGATGATCTAATCACCCTCTCACCCTCTGTTTTAATACCAATAGCACTTTTCATTGGTAAATGATTGTGTTAATAGATTTCAGATGCAGTTCGATTCAGTGAACCTACAGAGACCGTCTAAAGCAGCTAGCTAAAAGTTTATTTGGGTTTAAAATGGTTTGGAGTCTAGAATTATAAACAAAATCTTTCTCTATCAAACCTAGTATGTATGGAGAATAACATTCCTTTTCACAGAAATAGCAGTGAGAAGTGGCACAAGTTGTCTTAATGTAATGCTGTGGTGATAAGCATACCTTGTCCATGCTGTGCTGCAGTTCCTACTGCAGGTGGCTGTGCTGTGTCCCAGGTGCTCTCTGAAATACAAGGTCTGTGGATAGAAGGATGAAGTCACACAGATCAGAAAGAACTTGCAAGGAAATTTAGTGCCTATAACGGCCAAATTCCATTGTAAGAATACTTTAGTTAGGGACTGAACAAACACTCTTCTCTGTGAGTTAAGAGTTTGAGGCTTCTCTGAACTGAAACACTAATATTTGTATGTAGAACACTTGCACACTTACAAAGCACAAGTTTCCCCTTTAGTTAGGCATTATTCTTATCTACATTGTAGAGAGGAGAAAGCTCAAATAGTTTCAGTCAGCTGCAGAAAAGTCTTACCTCCAGGAGACACAAGAGCAGTGTCTCCCCTGCTCACATCTTTTTCTAAATCTTATGATCTTTCCATAATAAAATCCTTGAATTTTATGTTAATATCATTGGATGTATACCTACATTCTACATGAAGCTTATGCAAGCATCAAGAGATGCTTGATTTTCCGTAAAATGAAAGCCACTATGTGTTCTGGGGTCTTTGCCTTTGTACATCCTGTTACCTAAACAGAGAGCCCTGTGTTCTCCTCCTGGCAAAGTCCTGTGTGTCCTTCAGTATTCAAAAGTCACCTCTTGCATGAGTTCCCTGTACCCAATTTGGGTCTGGCAAAGGTAGTGACTCTTTCTTGTTTCCCACTGTGTTTTAAGAGCACTTATCACGCTGTGTGGCCACTATTTATTTATGTGCCTCTCATAACCATCAGGTTGGACTCCAGAAGCATAAAGATCCCATCTTTTTCACTATTGTAGCCCTGGAACCTAGCACAGTTTCTGATACTTAAGAGACACTCATTGTTTAGCCAAATGGGAGAAGGCAGCTCACTGCGTGTTCCATTGGCTCAAGGGTCTTATAAGAGAATGGAAGAAATTCCCTGTGTCTACAGGTCCCACCCAGTATGCACTGCCACTGCTACCAACTTGCCCACACCAAAACCAGAGAGAGGAGGCAGCCAGTCTTAGAGGAGCAGCCACAAGCAAGGGAGACCAGACCTTCTATTTTCAGATAAGGAAACAGAGCCCCCACACCCTCAGCGTTAGCTGCTGACAGTGCCTCTCAGTCAGCCTGGTGTTCTTCCACCCACCAGAGGCAATACTACGCGGTGGTTAAGAGCTCATCCTCTGAAGTCAGACCCCCATGTTCGAATTCCATCTTTTCCACCTAATAACTGTGTGTCGTCTTGGACAACATTCTTAACCTCCCCATTCCGCAGTTTCTTCCTGTCTAAAATGAGTTATTATGGTGAATAAATTTTTAAAATGTATATAAAATAGCATATAGAATACTTCGTACAGTATCTTGCGACTGACTTGGGGCTCAGTAGCCCTTTGTTGTTGCTGTTGCTACTCTTTTATTATATTATGAAACCTTAGAGCATGCACTGTAGTTGAAAGATAGAAATATTGAGTATCTAGTAGTAGGGATGGTTTGTCGATATTTTCGCAGTCTGAGTTATCCTTTGATCGGCATTTGCTTTGTGCCAGCATTTGCTTAAGCACTTTACATACAATACATCTACTGATTATGTCCCACAATCATCCTATAAAGTAGGTATTATCTCCATTTTGCAAAAGAAGAAATGAGCTTGAGAGAGATAAAAACAACTTGCCCAAGGCCCCAAAGCAGTGGACTGTCGGACTCCAAACCACATGTGTTCTCAAGATGGAGAAATTGCTTATTATAACTAATCAGTGTTCTTTGTTGTTGACATTGTTATTGTCGGCACTGTCTGGGCCTTTCATCGTGAGATGGTTGATTCATACCTCTTCTAAGATGAACATTTCTTTCAAATCGATTCATGTAAGCAGAAATTGAGGTGGTATATATTAGACTGCCCAGTTCAGATGCAGGTCCTTCTGTGTGCCCAGAACTCTCTCTGCTACAGCACATCACACACTTACATTAAATTGGTTATTAACTAAAATTCTGACGTATTTTTCACTTGAGCTACTGACAAACTAGGTCGTCTTTATTCTGTCATTTCTAGAGCGAGGACGTACCTCCAAGAAAGGACAGGATATAGAAAAACAAATTTCTACTACCAAAAACTTTCCTTACTTGAGAGTTTTGCTTAAACCTATTCACATTTACTGACTTGCACTCGGAGAAACTGCTGGGTGGACTGGAAGGGAAACCTGCATTGCTATGTGCCTGCCGCACGTCAAGCTGGGAGCCTGCGTTGTGGATTTAGGGCATGATGATGCCCACATCAGCAACCAGTGCAGTGAAATATGGAGTATGGTAGCTCTGGGGCCTGGCGCCTGTGTTTCCTAGGCCATAGAGCATTTCTCAGCTGAGAGTAGCTATACTTGTAATTTTAGCACTTGAAGGACCTTCACAGATACCATGGAGATATTCAAAAAGGTTCTTTCTGGCATGAAAGTATATAAGGCATAGTAGGTTGTTTTTTGTTTGTTTTTTAACTACCTAAATAGTAGGACAGGATGAGATGGCGTATTTAAGTGCCACTTGAAAATGGTACAATAGATCAGCCCTAGGTTTCCACTCTTCATTGACAGGAGATGGCAGAAGACAGTTCTGGCCCAGGGGAGGGAGATTAGCTAGTATACCCCACTTCTAAATATGTTTTCACTCTCCAAAGCAAATGTTCATCTCAGACTTCTCTAGTTGCCTTTTAGAGCAACTAGCTTGGTGGTTGAAAGTGTTGGCTCTCAAATCAGACTACCTGTATTAGAATCCCAGCTCTGCCACTTGCTAGCCTTGTGACCTGGGGCAAATTATTGAATTTTTCTAGGGCTCCTTTTTCTGCATCTGTAAAATGAAGACAATAATAGCTTTTACCTCATGAGATAGTTCTGGATAACTAAGATAAACCATGTAAATGGTTTCAGGCAATGCTTGACACACAGTTCTCGGCAATATTAGCTATTACCACTGTGCTACGTAAGAGAGACATCCATTCAGAAAATGCGCCCCTGTTCCTCTTTATCTTCTCAGAGTTTTCTCTTTTTGGTCTTTCCATTGTATCAGGGGCCCAAGAGAGTGTTCTGCATTTTAACTGTTAGCAGTCCTAGGTGCCTGTCCATTCCTAGTACATCTAGGTTGTTGGTCTCCTGTGCTGTGTGCTCCAGTCCAGGGGCAGCAAACATTTTTCCGTAAGGGACCAGATAGTAAATAGCATGGGCTTGAGGGCCATATACAGTCTCTGTCTCATATTTTTCCTTTTTCCCCACCCTTTAAAAATATAAGAACCATTCTTAGCTTGGGGGCCACACAAAAGCAGTCCGCAGGCCACAGTTTGCTGACCCTTTTTCTCTCTCTTTTGCTCTAACATGGCAAAAGTTTGAATACTGAGGTTGTTTTGTACCATCATTCAGGTCAAAAGATGCTAGTCAAAAAACATTAAGTTTTAGTGTTAAAAATGAGGTCCAGTTGAAAAATAGCACACTCTCTTCTCCCACCCTCAGACTCCTACCTGTATTATACATAAGGAGTTTTTAAAGTTCCATTTCTGAAACCAAGGCACGGTTTATGAAGGAATCCATTAGGCCAATTTGACAAATGTACCAACTTAGACAAGCTCTGTGCCTGTGATATTACTCCAGATTCACTTAGAGCTCAAGTCGTGATTTTAATTTTAAATTCCTGGGGTTTTGTGCCATCAGGTCTCACGTCTGGAGCAGTCATGTTTTTTGAAAATAGTGTCTGTTACTGTGAAGTTAGCTAACCATAATGAACATAAGGGTGACACTTTTTCACAGCAAAACAAAAATGCAGGCACACAACCTTTTTGAAATGACAGTATTAAATTGCCAGTGATTATGGTGAAGCAAATATTTAAATTCACAACTGAAATAGTACTTGTAAAATGTAATTGCCAGGGAGAGCATGCCAGTTCATCATTCCGTAAGCTGATTCTCTACAGGCAGAGCATTCTACATGGTTCGGGGGGTTGGGGGTGCTTATTTTAAATAAACTGCTTTCTGGCTGTTTTAAGACTGCGTAAGTAAGCTTGATTTATCAGGTCCTGTCTTGACCTTTGAGATGCTCACGGGTAGAGTGTGCCTCTTATTCATGCTTACTCCTTCTGTATTGGGGCTCTCTGAGGCATTTTCTTCTGAGATGCAGATTTGCTGATGGGATGGTTTCATTTATCCCTAGGAGAGCTCCAGTGAAGGAGGTGATGGCATTTTTGGTGAAAAGAAGGATGACAGCCGGGCAGGTGAGACTGTATCCTTCTGAAGGCAAATAAAAGTAAAGTCCCAGTTTGTTGTTATCCTGGAGTTTATATATAATCAAAATGCCATTTTCTGAGGAGGCTCTTTTAAAAAGCGAAGTAAATTGACCTTCATCAGACTCCCCTGGAATCACACGTGGAGCTTTAACATGGCTCTGGCTTCCTCTACTTGGCATTGAAATTCAAAAGTGAAATAAAAATGTTAGTATCTTAAGTTAGGATAGGGTATGAGAGGGAAAAAGGAAATGTGAGTTCATTTTTTTTTTTTTTTTGAGAAATGTTTGGGGGTTTGGTTTGGTTTGGTTTTTTTGGTTTTCTATTTTTTGAATTCAGACTTAAGGCTTTGGCAGTTGGAAGGAGCAGCTACAGAACAGCCCATAGTTCTGTATAGAGAAGGCAACAAAGTTCTGTGCACTACTGTGCTGTAGAACAAGGTCTTCAAATCAGTTCTATCCCCACAGAAAGGTACCTCTGTGTTTGAGAGATAACAGAGCCAATCACAACACAAAGCTGTTTCTAAAGCAAGATTGCAGCCCTTCTAGCAATGCCTACCTCCCGGGCCGATCAGTTGTCAAAACAGTAACTACTTTGATTAAGTTATTGAGTCAACTCTGTTTTTATTTAAACAAAACCAAAAAACAATCACCCCTGTTTTAGTTCTATTTGTAAATACTAATATCCTCACTGATGTTTGAAGCCCAGGATGGCTCCGACCCAGACAAATCACCCTGGCCAGTGTCATCTGCTCTCACAGCTCGTCTCAGACGTCTGGTCACTGTTTACCAGCGCTGCAACCGAAAGGAACTCTGCCGACCTGAAATTCTGGGACCAGGTAACCAAGGATACTGGGTTCAGGAAGAGATGTTCAGGAGAACCTCAGAAATGGACCTCATCAACAAAGAAGCTCAAAAGAGGTAAAAGCCAACGACCAAAGGGACATGCTGAGCTGCCCACTGGGTAAAGGTGACAAAAGGTAAAGCAGATAGCTAGCGGAGGGCAAGTGTATTTCTCTTCTCATGTGAAGTTGGGTCGTCTTCAGAACTCATTAGATCAGCCTTCACCTGTGAAGGTATTGTCATGGTGATGGGAGTCTGATGAGGTTTAGGACATTGTCTATTCGAAATTCCCAGACTTTTATGATTTTCCAACTTGACACTTATCCCTAAGTCAGACCCCAGTCTTTGGGGATGTGGTTTAGAAACACCACATTGGAATATTTTAGACCCCCTAGTTATTTTAGAAACAAAGGGAATAGTGTACATTGAAGCTGTCTTATAGCTACAAGTCCTCACAAGCATTTGAAAACAATAAATACCGTAAAATGCAAGCCCAGAAGGAAGGTATAAATTACCAGGAGTTACTTGCCCAGCTGAGAATTAAGCTAAAAAAGACTTACAGAAGGCCAGCACAGGCTGGGAATGATGCCCCCAGAAAGTATCAACAAAACCACAATTCTTTGAGTCGTTGTAGCTCTCTTTCCTTCTGATGAAACGTCCAGTGAATTGAAAGAAGACTACGTAGCAAATTTAATTACTTCTCCATACTCTTTCTGACTTTATGAAAGTTGGTAATTCAGGAAAAGTATTTCTCCCACCTTGCACAGCTCCAAAGAGAACAACCAGAGCCCCTTCTTCCCTGCTTCTTACCCTTCCACTGACCCCTCACCCCACTACCCATTGCAAGTTGGACTCCCCCTGGTGTGGAGAGTACCATGCCCAAGAGTCCCTCATAGAGACTGTGGTGGTATAGAATTATCCACCTACCTCCTTTAAGTCCTTAACTTACTTCTGTGGATGTAGAGACTAGAGGACCTTTGTGTCCCAGAGAAGATAATTGATATGGGTAGCCCATCTACATAAAATCAGGAAGAAAGCCAACGTGAGATGGGGAGTCGGGATTTGTGCACTGAAGTAGTCACTTTCGTTCTCTGCACCAGTTTCTTCATCTGTAAGATTAGGAGGATGATTGTAACGGTCTAGACCGTTCTCTCCAAGATTCTCTGACTCTATGTTGTCATACAGGGAAAAAAATAAGGCAAGATATTTAAGCATATATAGTATCTTAAAAATCTTTATCTTCCACAAGCAGAAGTTAATAACTAGATAATTCCTAAAATTAAACGAGATAACAAGTATGCACACATGATTTAGAAATAAGCAGGTAAATACCAGAAGAAAGCTGAAGATTTGAAAGTGGTACCTTTTGGGGAGTAGGATGATAGGCTGTTTTCATTATAAACCTCTCGGCCCAATTTAACATCAATAAAAATAAGCAATAAAATAGACAGATCAGTTCTACCTACTTTCTTGACTTCATGGGCTCTCGTAGTTGGCATTCAATAAGTAGTTGTTGGCTTTTCTTAAAAAAGAAAAACAGCTCACTCTCCCTTTCTGATTAAATCTCAAGGTGGACTAGGAGAGAACAAGCAGACTTCTATAGAACAGTGTCTTCCTTTGGTGTCGTTTATGATCAAGAAAAGAAAACTTTTGACTGGACACAGTTCCGTATCATATCCCGTTTGGACAAGAAGTCGGATGAGAGCCTGGAACATTATTTTTATAGTTTTGTGGCTATGTGCCGGAATGTCTGTCGTCTACCTGCATGGAAAGATGGTGGTGAGAAAACTCTTTGTCAGTATATTGTCAGATGAGACAAGGAAAGAACATGCTGATTTTCAAATTGCATAATGACTTTGGGTATAACTATAAAAGTAGAGTCTACCTGAGGAATTCAGGTAAAGACAAGTAGGTTTTTAGAAATTCATGAACTTCTAATTGGGTCCACTCTCTTAAAATAAACTATCTCCCCAAAATGATGTAACTCCAACGAAAGTTGAAATTCAGATTAAAACTTCAAAGACATATTGAGGGACTATTATTAACTACTTTTTTCAAAGTAAAGTTTTTTTAAAAGTCAGCGTTGAGATTTATCTGACTCTGACCTTCGTACTTTCCTTAGATTAAATCTTAATGACTTTAAATGTTGTTTTATAACTATAGAACGTAAATGGCTGTCATTTAAATACCCTCTGATCCAATAGAGAGCCCTCTTGAGAAATCTGTTCCTAGTTGGCATTTGTAACAGCTTCTTTCCAGTCTCTCTTCAGCCTTGGATTTTTAGATAAACTTGCTCTAGACTATGTGACCATATTTTAGGAAAGCTAAAGTAAACATTGAGCCTATCCAGAGTGGGTTCAGGGCTGATGACAACATGCACAGACATTCCAACCTTTTCCTCTCCACCCTGATGTGGCATGGTTAAAGTGTTGTCATTCAGGCCAGGGAGCTGGCTATGTTGGAAAGATCTGGACCTCGGAGTCACATTGACAAGACCTGGATTTAAATCCCCATTCTGCCATCTTGAGCAAGGTAGCTTATCTGAGCCTATTTCCTCATCCTTGAAACAGCCACGATAATGGTAAATGGTAGGATTTTTGTGAGAACTAAATAACATATATGAAGTACCTAGTATAGAAGCCATATAGTGTATGCTTATTTAAAGGGAACTAATATTATTTGCAGGACTGGAGCTTTCATGCTCTTCTTTCAGTCTCCCTGGATGTGTTCTTGTCTCATAAAAGCATTCCGTTCTCTTTAGCTTCCCATTTCCCACACACCTAAAACTGCCATGCTGAGGAGCCAGGGAGTTAAACTATAAGACCAAATATGCAGGGGCTCAGGTGGCAGGGCGTGTCCAAGGGCCACCTTAAGTGATAGGCTCTGTGTTTCCCTTTCTGTCCAGGTCCCCCAGATGCCACCATCTACATTGAACCCATCACTGAGGAACGGGCTGCAAGAACTCTGTACCGCATTGAACTGTTACGGAAGGTCCGAGAGCAAGTGCTCAAGTGTCCTCAGCTGCATGAACGCCTCCAGCTGTGCAGGCCCAGCCTTTACCTCCCTGTCTGGTGGGAGTGTGGGAAGCATGATCGAGACCTGCTCATTGGCACCGCCAAACATGGGCTGAACCGCACTGATTGTTACATCATGAATGACCCTCAGCTGTCCTTCCTGGATGCCTATAGAAACTATGCCCAGCATAAAAGATCTGACACTCAGACACCAGGAAGTCTCTGTTGCCTTTACCAAACCAACTCCAAATTATATGAATCTCTTACATATACTCAAATGAGTAGGACTTCAGAGTCCCTTGAAAATGAACCTGAGAATCTAGTGAAAATAGAAAGCAGAGATGATCATCTCAGTCTGCCTGATATGACTTGTGAAAATTTGATTTCTAAAGTTCAGGATGTCATTTCCATCAACCGTGATGAAAGTCTGCTGCCTGAGTCCTTGGAGAGTGTAATGTATGGTAAGGTGCTCAGCCAAGAACCAGGCTCTTTCCAGGAGAGCCCAAGTACCGGTACGGAATCCAGAAGAGATGCTGCTGCCATCTCAGCAAGCCAAGATGGGAATTGCCAGCCTGGTGGCCAAGAGGCAGAAGTAGCTTTAGGCTCCTCTTTTTTGAGTAGCTTAGAAGCTAGAGTAGCTCAAGTGAACATTAAAAATGGAAAACATTTGTTGATGTCTACTTCAGAGGAAGGGGAGTTCTGCTGCAATGTGGCAGGGCCAAGACCTGAAGGCATCGGGCAGCTAGAAACCAAATGCTTAGTTTCCCCTTCCTTGGATCCGGGAGGCGAAAGTGGGTTTGTAGATATGTGCAATCTTAGTGTGTGTGACTCCAAAAGAAACCTGTCAGCAGATCAGCAATTAATTGATTTATTAGAAAACAAAAGCTTAGAAAGCAAATTGATTTTGAGTCAGAACCACAGTGATGAGGAGGAGGAAGAAGAAGAAAATGAGGAGGAAAATTTAGCTGTGGCAACAGGCATGAGGGAAAGGCCAGAGGTATTGCATCTCACCGAGCCCGCTACGAACATCCCAAGGGAAAAGAGCCGAGGCTTCCATGTAAACGCAGCCAAGAAAGGAAGCCTAGAGATGGTGAACCAGACTCCTGGGCCTCAGAGGGCTTTCCCTCCTGCAGCCTGTCAGTGTCACTGTAAACACATGGAAAGGTGGACACGTGGCCTCGAGAATGATGAATTTGAAATGGAGAAACCTGAGGCTTATAACCCAGACCTGTACAAAAGCAAAACCAATAATACCACCGTGGAGGTGGAGCCCACCACTATTCCATCAGAACAGTTCAAAGTGAAGCATGAGCTTTTAAAAGAACCTTGGAAAGGAAGTGCAGAGGGGGGAAGAGGTTTCCCCACATATCTTCTTGAAGGAAGTGAGTTCAAATCAGAAGACATGGATTTTGAGAATAAAGATGATTATGATAGAGATGGAAACTGCCATATTCCAGGTATAGTATGTAGGATCTTGTGGTGTTCTGGATAAACCAGTTCTCACATGACAGGGAGCTTGGGGAGAGGGGTGTTCAGTAGTTTTACAGCTTCTGAAACAGACCTACCTACCCTCACCATGTGTTTAAAGCCAAAGGTCACAGGCCGTGGTTTGAAGATGAGACAGAGTAGCTTATTAACTGTGGTCATTCTAGAAGATTGAGGATGATTGCAGACAATCACAGCACCTTTGCTACATCAACCATGTGATTTGTGCAGGGGCTTGTGTGCCTTTATACGGTAGATGCTGAGTATGGCATCAAGAGGAAGTAGTTTGTTCTTCCACTAGATAAGGTGCTTCAAAATGGTTAAAGGAAGACAGCCTTCAGGATCCCGCAATTTAATATATGTGCAGTTAATTTTTGAGGAACTCAACAAAATACATATAAATTTGATCTTTGTTAAGGTGAGCAAAAATAAAGGTCCATTTGTCAAGTCATCATCAAAATCCTGTGGTTTAATGTCATTGCATTTGGTTTAGATTCCTTTCAGTAGCTCAACAGAAATAACAAAGTTTACAACAAAAAATAAGTAGATTTGATCTTTTTAAATAGGGAAATCTTAGACAAGGGTTCAAGTTAGAAGGAATTTCAAAATGTTAATAAAAGAATCTAGATGACCCTGCGATTCTTTATGCTTTACAAAAATATATATACAGTGATTAGGGATCCTGACCAACAGCAACTAATGAGTTTTACCTGTTGTTTTTATT
This sequence comes from Lepilemur ruficaudatus, assembly GCA_963574885.1. NCBI lineage: Eukaryota > Metazoa > Chordata > Mammalia > Primates > Lepilemuridae > Lepilemur > Lepilemur ruficaudatus. Next base: position 29,602 of record CAUYRT010015704.1, on the reverse strand, counting down.
TTTTAGATCCAAGAGGGCATATTAGGGTAAACAAAAATAGTTCCCATTTGTCCTTGTCATTGTCAAAAGAAAACCAAAGAATGGCCAGGCGAGGTGGCTCACGCCTGTAATCCTAGCACTCTGGGAGGCTGAGGCAGGTGGATCGCTCAAGGTCAGGAGTTCGAAACCAGCCTGAGCAAGAGTGAGACCCCATCTCTACTAAAAATACAAAGAAATTGTACAACTAAAAATATGTAGAAAAAATTAGCCAGGCATGGTGGCACATGCCTGTAGTGCCAGCTGCTCGGGAGGCTGAGGCAGGAGGATCGCTTGAGCCTAGGAGTTTGAGGTTACTGTGAGCTAGGCTGACGCCACGGCACTCTAGCCCGGGCAACAGCGTGAGACTCTGTCTCAAAAAAAAGAAAGAAAGAAAACCAAAGAACAATTCTGTTCGTGGTCCATGTGGGTATGGTACTCAGGGGTGTGGACAAGCACAGCCTCTCCTTTCTGGGGTGGTGATTTAAAGAGGGAAAGAGAGAGGAGCCTAAGCTAAGCTCCCTTGAGTTATCTAGCTTCTTTTTATTTTTAAACTTCCCCCTTCTTCATTTTAGTCATTGTGATTATTGACTGTCTTGGGAAGGATTCTAAACCCAAATGAAAATTTACACACTAGCTAAGATAAGGATCAGAAAACTGATTTGAAAGTAGCTTGCCAGGTGTATTGGCTCATGCCTGCAATCCTAGCATTTTGGGAGGCTAAGACAGGAAGATTTCATTGAGGCCAGGGGTTCAAGAACAACCTGGGCCACACAGTAAGATCCCATCTCTACTAAATACAGAAAACATTATCCAAGCGTGGTGGTGCATGCCTGTAGTCCCAGCTACTTAGGAGGCTGAGGACAGGAGGATCGCTTGAACCCAGGAGTTTGAGGTTACTTTGAGCTATGATCGCACCACTATACTCTTTTCCAGGCAACACATCAAGACCCTATCCCAGAAAAAAAATAAATAAGAAAGTAGATTAATAGAGTAGTAGCCCCACCCAGCCAACCCAGAGAAGGAGCTGATCTATAAACATGCCCAATCCACCTCATTCCAGGCCACGAAGAATCAGTGCCATGTGTTGAATTACAAAACTCACATTGCTTTTTGAACCCTATTGTAGGGAAATCAACAAATAATAAGTTCTTGGAAACCCGTACAGTCAAATGAGTTCAGGATAAAGGTAAGCATGGTTTAGAAGAGAAGAAGTGTTCCTGAATGGATGTCCTTTTGTGGCAGTGTCAGCCTTGCTAAGTGAGGATGGAGGCAGCAGTGACCCTGATAAGCTTTAGTGAGCATCGTGCATATGCGGGCTGGAGTCTCTTGCACAGATGCTTTTAAAAGTGCTTTTGCAGACCTTGAGAGGGATCCTCCACACATATGAGGTATGGGATGGGTGGGCAGGGAGGGTTAGCCCTGCTTTCAAGACTATTAATCTACCATCCTAAAGGAGCAGTAATTAACTGATACACTGGTCAGGACCAGCCCCCAGGTGTCCTGGATTTTTTTCCAGGATTTTCTCTCACACATGATTTTGCTTCTTCTTAAAACTCCTCTGTTTAAAACCTTTCAGTGGTACTCCCCATTCAATCTAGAATAAAATCCAATTTTCTATCATGGCCTACAGGACTCAGCATGATCTAGATAATTTCTACCCCTCCAGCCTCATCTGTGTACTTTGTTCCTGGCTGGCATTTAATTCCTCGGCATGTCCAGAACGCCCTTCCCATTGCCTCCTCCCCTTCGTGGGTGTTCCCTCCTCCGAGGGGCTCTGTCTACCAGCCTACCTGAGTAGGTCTTCCCTGCTGTTCCCTATCATGGCACCTTATTTCTTTCCCTTTATGGCATTTATCAAGGCTTATAATTTTAGTTATCTATCATTGTTACTGCTTACCTTGCTGTCTTCCCTCATGAGAGTATAAGAACCTTGAGGGCCAGGGCCACATCTATCTTGTTTATCCCAAATTCGCTGGGTTTAGCAAGGTCCTGTTCATGGTAAGGGGTCTCTACAGCTCCTTAGGAGATTTCTTGCATGTTCAAAAGTGAAATTTTCACATTTCAGAGGATAGATATTCTTTGTCAGTTTACCAAGAAACATGTCCACAGCTTTTCCTGCCTTGGGCATTTTCACTATCATCTGTTGACTACTTGCTGTTACTAGGTGTAACTGGATCTTCAAAGTGGATCTTTGAAAATCCATTTAACATTGATACTAAACTTTCACCATTACTGAGGCTTGAAAGAATGAGTTGCATTTCTATTTCTTTCCATCAGTGAAGTAATTGAAATGTTCTAAATTTCTTTGCATCTTTTTTTTTTCCATGAATCAGGTCTACTTTCCCTTTGTTTTAAGTTTCATGACTTTTCATCCTTCCTCATTAATATCACTCTTGTTATGTTACGTCTCATATTTCATAGTCTGTCCCTTCGAGTGTATCAAAGTATAAGCAACTTTGCCTTCTCCACTATACTAAATAGAAAGGTTCTTTGTGGTCATTCATCTCTTCTTACTTTTGGATACACAAGAAAAATCTCCTTTCTCTTTTCTTTTTTGTTATGGGATGTGAGTGCAGACTCATACTAGAGGACTTGCCTTTGTAGCCCCAGAACAGGGTTTTGCCTTTATGGTTCTAGAAATAGAAGATATGATATTAATAATTAGTATTCAGTTTAAAGCTTATTTAATTAGCTTATTAATAAGCTTAATTAGCTTATTTCGTGAGCTAATTATGAGGTAATTTAAAAAGCACAAAGGAAAGACAGATTGGATGTCCTGATCTCTCAGACTACTGTCTCTTCCCAGATTATCCAGGGAAATACTCTGAAGAGGAGAGCAAGAGCTCGACATCAGGCATCGTGGGAGACACTGGGGATGACCTACAGGAGGCTCGGGCTCCCACCATCGCCCAACTGCTGCAGGAGAAAACCCTCTATTCCTTCTCTGAATGGCCAAAGGTACACCCAGAGCTTGCAATTTCCCTGTAAAGCATTCTCAGCTTTGAATCCTTTATTTTAACCCTTTTAGAGTGTTTCTGAGCAACAGACCCAGAAAAATGTTTACTGTCTTTTAAAGGTATTAGTTATGTGACATTTGAACATTAAAGATCTGTGCATTAGACTAATTAGACTGTAAGGTGAAAGTATCAAGTTGTGTACATATTCATAGCACTATGGCTTTAGTTTTCATTTTCCAAACTGTGAATTTTATTTTAAGGCCTATAAAGTGAGCGTGTTTGAATGTGCTCTTTTCTAATCAGCTCCTTCTGGTGAGAAAACTAGACTCTCGATCTCAGGGGACTTTGTAAATTTGGATAACTTGGTACTTATTCCTCAGAGCTGTTGTCCTTTTTTCTAGGATCGTGTGATAATTAACCGCCTAGATAATATCTGCCACGTAGTGTTAAAGGGGAAGTGGCCCTCTAGCCAGCAATATGAGCCCTTGGGCACACTGCCCACCCCAGTATTAACCAGCAGTGCTGCTTCTCGGAACAGCCTCTCAGAGCCAGAAGCAGCAGAGCATACCTTCAGCAACGGCACGGCATTGGCAGCTCAGATCCAGAAGGTAAGACTGGAAAAATGATGTTGACCACAAAACAAAAAATGGGGGGCACTTTCCACTTCTCAGTTGAGCTCATTCATTCAACAGAGATTTACTGAATGGATAGGGGGTTTTGTCAAGCCGTTAGTGTTCACTGAGGAATTTAGACTTTATTCTGCAGGCAGTGGAGACCTATTAAAAGCTTTGGAGCAGGAAAACACATGATGAGAGCAGGGTTTTGCAGCCCAGCTAGAGTGGTATGCAGAACAGGAAACTGATGAACAGAGAAGGTTCTAGACACTAGGTTAGTGGTAGGGTGGACACAAAGAAAGGGGGGACTTGGCAAGGATGACTCTGTGACTAGTATATAAGGAAAGGGAGGCATGACTGGATCCATGTGTTCAATGCTTGTCGAACTGAGAAAACAGTGGTGGCCGATAGAAATTAGGGAAATGAAGGCACAGGTGAGCGTTTTGGTGGGAAGTGGTGGGTTTTATTGAGATACATTTTTAGCCACTGGTTCTTACTCTGGACTGCATGTTGGTGTGGAGGGCCTTAAAAAAGTAATGATTCTGATTTAATTGGTCTGGGCTGTGGCCTGGGTATTGGGGTTTTTTTTTAATTTCCCAGGTGATTCTGAGGTATAGGTGAGATTGAGAATCTATCTCTCAGTTATACTTTGCAACTCCAAGTGTAGTTCATGAACTAGTAGCTTTAGCAGGACCTGGAAACCTATTAAAAATGCAGACTCTCGGGGTCTTTCTCAGGCCCCCTGCAGTAGAATCTGCCTTTTAATAAGCTGTCCAGGTGATTTGGTATGAAAGTTTGAGGAGGCTTGAATTAGAAGAACTTCTAAAAAGATGATTGGAAATAATATGAGGCCCCGGGAAATCAGCCCTGGAGATAGAGCTGGCATTCAGCCACCAAAGTGGCGTTCACACCTCTGTTGCCACTTGTGTGTTCACAGGAGAGCTTCTTAGCTCCAGTATTCACAAAGGATGAACAGAAGCACAGACGTCCCTATGAGTTTGAGGTGGAGAGGGATGCAAAGGCTCGCAGCCTGGAGCAGTTCTCTGCTGCCCATGGGCACCCCCCCATCGTCCTCAATGGCTGGCATGGGGAGTCAGCTATAGACCTCTCCTGCTCGTCAGAGGGGTCCCCAGGAGCCACATCCCCTTTCCCAGTGAGCACCAGCACCCCTAAGATTGGGGATATTGGTTCACTTCAAGGAGCCCTTGGCATGGATTTGTCTGGAATTCTACAAGCTGGCCTCATCCATCCAGTGACTGGACAGATTGTCAATGGAAGCCTTAGAAGAGATGATGCGGCCACAAGGAGGCGGAGGGGGAGGCGGAAACATGTTGAAGGAGGGATGGATCTCATCTTGTTGAAGGAGCAAACACTTCAGGCAGGAATCTTGGTGGGTATATGGGGCCGTTAAGTAAAAACATTGACCTTTCTATGCTGAGAAACAAACCCTTCCTCATCAGACACAAAATATTTTGGTTTATGGGACTTCTATCCCTATTTCAGTTGTCCTGCTTTGTTTTCTCTCATTAAAAGATACTGTCCATCTTTTTTAGAAATAGTAGTTACTAACCTATTAATGGCCCTGAATCTGCTTCCAGCGTGGAGAAGTGAGCCAAGAGGTCTCGCCATTTCGAATCGAAACAACCCATCCCCCATCATTTCAGAAGAGCCACTGGTGATTGTACAGGCCAAGTAGGGTGGCAGGGTTGAGTGTGCAGCAGCGTTTCCCCAGGGGCGTGAGGCTGTCCAGGGTCTGGGGAATGGGAGAAGGGGAGAAGGAACAGGAGTCGGTGCTGCCTGAGTGGTGATCCTGCTCTGTTGCCTGACGTACTAGGCGACATGGGACCTGCGCTGAGCCTCGCTTTGCTCCTCTAAAGTGCGGTGGCAGCACCTGCCCGGAGATCATGCAAAGGCAGTAAGGAGATCATTGTAAACAGCAGCACAGATCAGAAACTGTATACCTGTATCCCCTTTAGACTGTTTAATGCTTAATGTTGTATTTTGGTTTTTCCCATTTATTGGATTTGGAGCTCCAAAACAGGAATCACATTTTGTCTTCTTATTTTAAAAGGAATAATAGCTAGTATTTATTGAGTGCCTACTGTGTGCCACATACTATGTTCAAAGTTTTATATGATTATCCTGTGTGCTTCTACAACAACCCTGTGAAGATAGATTTTATTATTATTCCCATTTTATACACGAGGAAACTGAGGCTTTCAAGCAGTAAATAATTTGCCCAAGATTATCCAGCTAGTAAGTGGCAGAGCAGGAAACCAAACCAAGGACCTTGTTCTCTAGATGCTGAGAGCTTTACTACTAAGTCATATGGTTTGGGATATGTCTTCCTCTTAGACTTTCTATATAATTTGGGTAACTAAAGTGGCAGGTTCTTTCCTTGCCCAATCCTGCAAGCTTTTAAGAAGTTTGCTATGTTTTTTAGAAGTGCAAATCCATGGTTTGTCTGTAATGATCATAGAATTTTAATGAAATGACTGAAAGAAAAATTTTTTTCCCTTGGCTTTAGAGTACTTTTTAAAATTATTTATGCAGACACTTGTTTGGCAGTGACATTGTATTTTATTGGTACACCCCACTATAGGCATTGGTAATACAGAGCTGAGTAAGACAGGCACTCAGACTCTAGAGGATGAGTAGATGAGTCAATTGTAGCATGGCATCTTCTGTTACATGAGAGAGCTGTGACCAGAGTGCTGTGGGGACAGGAGCTGCAGTGACCAGTATTACCTGGGACAGTGGGTGGTGGTGACAAAGGAGAAACACCAAATCCCAGCAATCGGGATAGGGTTAAATTTGCTAAGTAGACAAGGTAGGGGGGAGCAGTCAGGTGGAGGGATTGCCCAACATGTGCAAGAGCTCGTGCCCAGGTCAGCAGTGTGTGTAGAATTCTCATTCGGGCACCTCAGCTGTGTAATGTTAGGGTGAAAGTAGATGGAAAGGTTTAAGGAACACCTTATGTGTTTTCTTTGTAGAAAGTAGTTTTTATTTTGTCGTGACTAACTACACATACTTGTTTTTCCTTCGTCCAGGAAGTCCATGAAGACCCAGGGCAGGCCACTTTGAGCACCACACACCTGGAAGGGCCAGGGCCTGCTACCTCGGCCCCAGAGCCAGCTGCAGCAGCAGGCAGCCAAGCCGAGAAAGCCATTCCCAGCAAGAGTCTGCTTGACTGGCTGAGGCAGCAGGCTGACTACTCCTTAGAAGTTCCCAGCTTTGGGGCAGTAAGTGTTTGTTGGTGCTGCCCGAGATTACTATTTACTTCCTGCTGACTGGTTGCTATTTTTGATAAAAGCATGCCGAGGGAAACCAGGAAGTTGGGAGCTGTTTGAGAGAAATCTCTGCAACTGAGAACAGCATTTTAAAGTTTTTTTGTTTTTAAGATTTAAATTTTAGTTAAGTTCTCCAGTAATGGAAATGACAGCCATGTCAAAACACTCTGCCAGAAAGTAGACATGCAAGACAGAACTTGCCTAAGTTCAGCAAAATTTTTGCCCTGTTCATGCAAAAAATTGCCACACAATACCATAAGCTCACAGGGAAATCTTTAGGTAAGATTTCCTAATCCTCGTTTGCCTAAACTCTGCCACTTGATGAAAAGTAAGTTAATACGTTATATACTACATTTGGTGATTGCAGGGATGGCCATTCTTAGTTTTACAGCTGTTGCTTTGGGACATTTCCTTCAAGTCATCTCACTGCCTTTGACCTAAATGCTTCAGATTAGAAATTTTAGGAGAGGGCACCTGATATTTTTTCTTGGTTTTTCTTTTCTCACTTGCTCATCTACCTCACCGCCATCTTTGTCCTGGGTACACCTAACTACAAGAAGATATTTAGGTAACAAGTGCACAGGAAAAGGAGAACATGTTCACAGATGCACACCCTCCAAAGACAGGCAGAACCAGCCAGGCAAGTAGCAGTGGAGAGAGAATTGGAGAAAATGATAAAGAGGAGGTGACTAGGGATTAGCCATCTCCTGGGAACCTGGCCAATAGCTCAGGTGTCCTAGTCTGCAGGGCTGAGGCCCACACAGCCTGTTTTCCAGCTGAATGCAGGAACGCTGGTGCTTCAAGGAGAGGAAGCCTAGGTGACAGCCAGGTGGCTGTTTTCTTCAGCCTAACCTGGCAAGGTCATGTGCAGAGGGCCATTAATGAGAAAAATAGCAAAACCAGCTGCAAAGCACCACCCTTATTAGAAGAATCTATGACAGAATGTTTTATAATTTTGGTCTCCATTTGCCTCCTAGAATTTTTCAGACAAACCAAAGCAGAGGAGGCCACGCTGTAAAGAACCTGGAAAATTAGATATCAGCTCTCTGAGCGGGGAAGAAGGGGTTCCTGCCATCCCCAAGGAGCCAGAACTGAGGGTAAGGAAGAGGGCTGTGAGCATGGGGCCAAGGAGAGCATCCCAGGTGAGCCGCACCTTGCACACTTGAGAGAAAGCCCCCAGCTGGGTGACACCTTTCAAGAGGACAAGAAGCCCGCACAGTATTTATTGATAAATACTGAGAAGGGGTGCTGTGGCAATTTTACATGCAGTGAGACTCCCAGTGGTCATTTTCAACCTTTACCTCCAAAATTGTTTGTTAAACCATTCCCAAAGCTTTTATTTTTTTTCCTATTTATAGTTACAAAAGAAAAGAAACCTTAGCCCTCGTCTGGAGTCTGTTTCCAGTGTTTAACAAACCTCATTATTGGAAGTTTTCATTTCCTAATCTAAGTTTTTCTGGCTACCATTTAAGACATTTCTTCCTAGTGTAGCCTCACTGGCAATGAAAAACAGCTGACTCTGACCACTGCCCTTTTCCTATTATAGAATCATGAGACTGGAAGGGACTTCAAAGGCATCTGCAGAATACTTCGAGTATAACGAATCTGAGTTAATTATAGTTTACAGATGAGTACAAATTTGGACTAGAAAAGTCATAACCTCTAGGGGGCAGTAATAACATTCCAACGTGAAAATGTGTTGAGCTTGGGCAAATTATACATAAATGTGCTCTTAACCTCCTACGAGTGCATTCTGTCCGAACAAGGAGCGTCTGACTATCCTCACAGGGACATTTGCTCTTCCCGGGTTGTTCCATAAACTCAAGCTTTCCTGAATACCTTCTGTTAAGTATTCTGCCCAGCTATATCTTTCCTTGAGTAGGAATTCCCTTCATGGTGGGATTGCCTGAATGTGATTTCTTTTTTTAGCTCTAAAAGACTGCCCGGCCTAGTTTTCCTCCTCGTGCAGAAAGAAGCTAGTATTTAATGTTCTCAAGGAACTTGTTACAGAGTTTGTTACCTGGATTATTGCTCATCTAGGAGCTCCACAAATGATAGCCGTCCTCATTCCCATCCACTACTATAGCCCTTCAGAAGGGACCTGGGCCCTAGGTAGTTTGTGACATTGGAAAAGCTGCCCTTTTTCTTGTCTCTTGCATTAGTCCCAGAAGATGTCCCTTCCACCCTTTTTTTAGACCTGCCTGTGCAATACAAGCCAGTTCAGCTTCTCTTTTATCCCATCTGTCTCCTCACCCCATCACCGCCTCCCACCTTCTGCTTTTGTCTCAGCACACAGTGTCACAAGGGAAGCACACTCAACGAGGGAAGACCTCTAGTTCTTGCTTTGTTATAGTCTGAGCTCTTGCTTTAGAGATATGTCAAAGAAACCACACCGTTTCCCCCTTGGCTTTCTCATTTCTTTCTCCATGTCTAACAATTTCCCTCATGTTCCCTGGAAATTAGTGTTCACCCCTCCCCTGCAGACATTGACCCCTTGCCAGAAAACCCATTTATAAGCTGTTCTTGCAAGCCAGCCTCTTCCCAGAGATGTATTTCCCTCCTTTGTTAAATAAACACACTCCCTGCCTTGGAGGCTCTTTTCCTACAGTAAGGAAAGAACAAGAAGCACTTGGGTGCCTGGTCCGGGCTGCTCAGCCTCCCACTGGGTGGCTGGTGTGTCTCCCACACCTCCTCCTGGGATGCTGGCCTTTGAGGGTGTACTGTACCCTTTTCTTTCCCATCCTCTCAGTCCGTTCAAGCTGCTGTAACTGCAGACTGGGAAAGTGGGGGTGGGAAAGATTATAAACAATATAAATTTACTTCTCACAGCTCTGGAGACCAGAAAGCCCAAGATCAAGGCACCAACAGATTCAGTGTCTGGGGACGGCCTGTTCTGCATAGATAGCCGATTTATCACTATGTCCTCACATGAAGAACAGGAGGACCAAGCTCTTACAAGGTCACTAATCCTATTCATAAGAGCCCAGCCCCCATGACCTAATCACCCGCAAAACCCCCACATCCTATTATCATCACCTTAGGGGTAAGATTTCAACATATTAATTGGAGGGGACACAAACATTTAGTCCATAGCAGAAACCCTAGGCTTTCTTTTAGAAATAGACTAAAAATCCCACAAGGAATTCTTCCTTTCTTCCTTTGAGCTCACAAGGCCCTTCTGCTGTATGTGTTGTGGTTTGGCTGGGCAAGGTTCACAGACTTAGCCTAACACAGTCTGCATATAAGGCCGTGGGATTCAACTTTAGAATGCCCAGTGCACAGTGGTTGCTCATTAAATATATGTATACACATATATAATATAGCTTACATGTGTAAGTTATACATGTATATATTTGTTTCACATGTACGTGTAGAGTTTTTTGTTTTTTGCTGAGCCAAACAATTTGACAGTAAATTGTAGACATGACACATCACTCCTAAGGACTTTAGTGTGCATCTCGTAAGAACATTTTCCTACATAATTATTGCCATTATCACACATGCATGTCAATACTATCTAATAGCTAGTCCATACTCAGCTTCTACCAATTGTCCCAAAAATGTCTTTCAGCGTTGATTTTTGTTCTGTTTTATTTTGGTTTGGTTTTAGGATTTGTAAATGAGGAGCCACGCATTGTATTTGGTTTTAGGTCTCTTTTTACCCAGTGAATATCTACTGGATGAACCTATTAACCTTCCTGGGAGGAGAAAGGAAGCTGTGGTCACCACCATCTCTTAACTCCACCTAAGAGTTAAGTTTTAGAGTTGCAATAACTGCTACTATGTATTGATGAAGATATTCTTCTTGGGCTGGAATGCCCACATAATCAGCTAGAAAAGCAGATTTTCCTCCAGTGTTGCCTGAACACAAGGAGTCTCATTTCCTTGCTTGCTTTGCCTTCTCCCCAAGCCGCCTCTGGAAGAGGAAGCACATTTGCTCCCAGGGTATAATTACCAGGAGGGAGAGCTGCCAAAGCCAGCCATGGCCGCTGTGGGTGGTCGCCAAGCTGCTGGGAGGGGCACCTGCCTGGGGTGGGCAGCAGCTGGTGGTTGGAGTGACTCTCCTCCACAGGAAGTGGTTAAAGCCAACTTCCTGTGCCAGCATTCCTCTTGCTCTGCTGTAGGTGACAAACTGTTCTCTTCACCTCTGGGGCCTTTCTGCTGTTCTCTAGAGCCCAAGGGAAAAGAAGGCCAGCTGAGAACACTTGTGGTTCTCAGCAAGGGCAGGGAAAGGATGCTTTTTGACATCCAGATGCCTGAGGAGTGCTACTTAAGCTTAGTGGGCAGGGCCAAGGAGGCCAAAAGTCCTATTCGGGGTGTAGGCTGGTCCTAGATGCCCTGACAAGGGACTCGAAATAAAGCATGTTAAAGGAGATCTGATTTATAGCAGATTGCTTGAAAATAGAAGAAGGCATTATTCATCAAGCTCTGGGCTTGTTTTCTTCCCAACAGAAAGACTTCTGAGATGGAACATGAGCTTCTCACTAGAGAATTATGGGGGAGAGTTAAGGAACATTTGTGGGTATGGAGCAAAAAGACACTCCCCAGCACCTTTGCCTGGCTCTTGGTTGTGGGTGGGCTGCGGGAAGAGGGCTCAGAAAGGCCTGTGGTTGAGTTGTGGTCCAGTTGTGGTTACCCTAGTCAGGCCCTGGGCCAAGGTGGCATGCCAGCGAGAGCCTGACACAGCTCAGTGTAGACAGAGTGACTGGCCCAGAATGAGGTGATTCGCACTGATGAGCTCAAGACAGACTGGTAAGAAATTATCCTTTTAGCTGGGCCCCAATAAATAGGAACCAGCCAGGAATTACTCCCCAAGTGACCGTACCCAGAGCCAGAGTGGGCAGTTGCCCAGCACACTCTAAGACAAACGAGCCTAGCAAATTGCAAGTGGCTGGTCCTGTTGGGAAGCAGGGAGGGTTGTGGTGTGTTGTGATGTAGTATGGTGTGGAAAGAGCCCTGGGCTGGGAGCTGCAGGGCCTGGATTCTCACTTGCTCTGTTCCTAATCACCTGTGTCCCCAGGGAGATCCCTGCCCCTCTCTTTATAAAAAGGAAGGGGACCCAACATCCAAACATGGCAGATTCAGGGGTTTCTTCCAGCTCTGTGATACTAAGAAACCAAGGCTTTTTGAGAAGAATTTTCTCCACAAAGTTGCCATCATAAAGCTTTTCATTATGGTGAACTGGTTTTTCCTGAATATTCTTGGGAAGGTGAAGGATAGGTATGAGACTTCAAAAAATAACTATTTCTAGGGACTGGGAAACATTCATATACACATGATTAGTTGAGATAATGCTGATGGAGCCTTTAGTACCTGGTACATGGTCAGTGCTGCTTTCACAGTAGCTGGCATTTCTTCTGTGGCTCATCCTGGTCTCACCACCACCTTCATTGCCGTCTGGAACTGCCAGTCCCCTTGCTCGGCACCCCACCACCAAGGAGGGGATGGTGCAGCCCAGCTGCTGCTCATTTTGGGGCCCACCTCACACATGTCGCCACAGCTCATAAGAACCTGAAACCAGTGCCACCAACTAACCCTACAACTGCCCCTTATGCAAAAATCTGGTGGGTTTTCTAAGGATTTTGCTTTTTTAATAGTCTGGAGAGAAGAGAGGCGATGAAACCAGTAGGAAATGTCATAGCACCTGAAATAAAGTTGAAAAGTAGTGTCCTTGGGAAGATTATAAAGAGATTCTTAACTGCTCTCAGGCCTGGTCACCAGTCTCAGCACTTAGATATCCTTAGCTTCCCTGACTTCTTTCTCCACACTCTCTTGGGCTGCAGGCCTTCGTGAGAGGGTTTTTCTGGTGTCTCTCAGTGAGACCTGCATCTCCCTTCTTGCCCCAGCAGTGTGCTCTGTTGAGTGCAGCCAGCTCCCTGGCTGTGGGCTGGCGGCGCTGCTGCTTGTCAGATGCCACTCCCCACTCACTCCCAACTCTTGCAGGAAGGGAAGCCATTTGCACAGAGGAGAATTCTGAAAAAGCAACAGATGCAGCTCGTAGAGACGTGCCAGCCACTCTCCCACCTCACGTTGCTGTATAGGCTCCATGTTCCAGCCCTTATGGTAACCTGTGTCCTCAGTGGGATCCAGTGATACAGGATCCCTTGAGGCCATTCTGAACATCTTAGCCTCACCATTGCTGTGATCAAAGGGAAGCAGGGTGAAATAACTTTGACTTTGTATCAGGAACCATGAGAAGGAGACGCCTGGGCAGTGAGGGCCTCTTTACTGCCTTGTGGCTTGGAGAGAGCAGCTGATAGCCCAGCACCAACAGGGAGGGCTTTTTCTTCATGCAGTACTCCTCTGTAGGACAAAACACTGAGACTGCTGAACAGCACAAGTAAAATGTGTCCTTTTTTTAATACTGTGGACGTGTATTATTGATAAGCTAACTAATGATGGTAAAGAGTGGAGTGCAATAGAGAAAGGTGTACAGTTATCTAGGAGCCCACGGATTGCAGACACTGAGTCCTAAGAAATTACTCCATTTCTATGGGGAAAACATTTCTTTCTTTATATGGGGATGATTCACATCTTTGAAACAAATTCAGAGATATATCATAATTACAATGGTTTGTTTACCTGTGTGCTGTTAGACCAGACACTCCAGAGAGCAGGTACATGGCACATCTGTGTGGTCCTGCAGAGCTCCTGAGCTGCATTCTCAAAGGAAGGAGCATGCATGGCTGCAGCCTATGCTTTCCTGTCCATGAGCTGTCTCCTGCCCGCTGATGCTATTAGAGCAATCTGCTTCCTTTGTGTGGCCTTCATCCTGCTGGGTGATGGGGAAGTGTCCACTGCGTAAGGCCAGATGACTTGTGTGCAGCGCTGTTGGCAGCCCAGGCCCCATCACGGTGCAGTCCACGGGGGGCAGAAGTGCTTTACTGTGAAGCTCTTTGTCATTCAAGAAAATCAGGCTGAGTATGGTAGTGCTCACCAGCTCTCGGGAGGCTGAGGCAGGAGGATGGCTTGAGCCCAAAAAGAAAATTGTAGGTTAAACCTCCAAATAGAGGAAAAATAGATGGTCTCCCTTAAAGAAAACCAGAACATCAGTTATTTTGGTGGCAGTTCCTCTAGAGTGTCCTTCATTTCTTTAGCAAATGTGTATACATCCCATTACATTCAGAGAGGTCGCCCTCCAGGAGTTCAGGATCCAGAGGGGAGTAGGGCACAAACACAGTGAACAAACAGTGCCCCTTTTGCAAGCACTGCTTCCTGGGGGCCTGGCTACAGTAAACGCTGTCAGTGACTCTGAAAGATAGGTTCCATTGTCATTTTCACCAAACTCTGAGAGATTACCCCACTTGTCCTCACAGCCAGGGGAGTGCAGAGTCAGGATTTAAGCTCAGGTCTGTGTGGCTTCAAAACCCTGCTCTGCTTTGTCGTTTCAGTAAAAACCTTCCTGTGTTACAAGGAAGGCAAATGTTGGGATCGGTCAAGGGGTTGCAGCCATAGAGTCTCGACTGGGACTGGGGCATCTTTAGTAACGGTCTCCAGCTCTCAGCCAGCTTCTCACAGGCTACACGCCAGTTTTGCTGGTGGGTGTGTTGGGAGCATTGCTTGGTGGTGACAGGCGCCCTGGTTGTGCTCGTGCCATCAAATGCTCTTGGAGAAGCCCTTCAGGTACAGGTAGGCCAGAGAGCTGCACACGTCTGAGCTGGTGGGTGGGAGGCGCCCCTCCCACCGGGGACTCTTCATGGAGCTGGGGATAGGGTAGTTCAGTGCAGGGCCCCAGTCATCACCCCCAGCTGACCACCTGCCATCCAGTAACCTTGTATTTCTTTACTTTTTCAGGGGTTTCTCCCAGAAAATAAGTTCAATCATACCCTGGCCGAGCCTGTCCTTCGAGATGGAGGCCCCCGCAGAAGGGGGAGGCGGCCTCGGGGTGAACTCCTGAAAGCTCCTGCTATCGTAGCGGACTCTCCCTCCGGAATGGGGCCGCTGTTCATGAATGGACTGATTGCTGGGATGGACCTGGTAGGACTTCAGAGCATGAGAAATATGCCAGGCATCCCCCTGACCGGACTGGTCGGGTTCCCGGCCGGCTTCGCCACGATGCCAACAGGCGAAGAGGTCAAAAGCACCCTGAGCATGCTGCCCATGATGCTGCCAGGAATGGCCACTGTGCCCCAGATGTTCGGTGTTGGGGGCCTCCTCAATGCACCCATGTCAACCACCTGCACTTCCACTGCTCCGGCGTCTCTATCAAGCACAACGAAAAGTGGTACGGCAGCCACCGAAAAGACTGCAGAAGATAAGCTGAGTAGCCATGATGTGAAAACAGACACTTTAGCTGAAGACAAGCCTGGGCCAGGTCCATTTTCTGACCAGTCTGAACCTGCAATAACTACTAGTAGTCCTGTGGCTTTTAACCCGTTTCTCATCCCAGGAGTGTCTCCTGGACTCATTTACCCATCCATGTTTCTCTCCCCTGGCATGGGCATGGCTCTGCCAGCCATGCAGCAGTCCAGACACTCTGAAATCGTAGGTCTAGAGAGCCAGAAGCGGAAGAAGAAGAAAACAAAAGGGGACAACCTGAACCCCAACCCAGAGCCTGCCCCCAGCTGTGAAAAGGAGCCAGGCAGCGATCAGAACTGCACGGAATCCAGTGCCCCGGTGCCCCCAGAGAGAGAACTTGTGGCACAGGCTGGGGAAGGGACACTCAAAGACTCCAGTGACACCAATTAGAACTTTTTTCATTAAGAAATTATTGTGACTTGTAAGTTTCTTATCCCATAAAGGTTTGTTACTCCCTCACTTCACCTCCATGAGAACCTGTGTTTCCATAAGTAAGATTACCTACCTAATTTCCTGTCCGAGAACTATGGTAACAGATGTTAATAGTTGCAGGGTCTTACCACTTCATTAGATAAGTGTCGTCTACCTAGTCTAGGAGGCACAGAATTCTCATTCTGTTATCCAGTTGTTCATTCCAGCAATCGTAGTTAATACAGTACTTGGTGACACGCCCTACCCCCTTCTCTTCCTAGTTTCCCACTTATTTGAGGAGGAAAAATGGCAAAAGAAAGCTGTCTAGCGATTTACCATTGAAGGGTCGAAGAACAGAGACAAAGAGGAGCTCTTTTTTTCTGTGAGCTGGATTGAATAGGAAGAATGTGACAGGGGAACCAAAAAGCACAGAAAAGGAAGTGCTGGTGCGTATTTTTGAGTTAAAAAATATTTCCCTACTTTATCATGATTACTAAGTAGTATAGACAGAAGTATATAACTAATGGTTGAAAATACACATTCATTTCTTTGTGGAAAACAAAACCCTTACTGGTAGTAATATAATTTCCCCCTTCATGGTTTTTCAGACACCTGCAGCAAGAAGAAATGCTGACTGACAAGGCATTATTTTATATATATGTATCATCCCTCTCCCCAGTTAAAAAACGACTCCCGCCATGAGAAAGCTTTACCCACCTTGAGTATTGCTGGCAACAGGGGTGGGGCAAGGGCCCTCACCCCGTAGAGCTGCTCGCTGCCTCACAAGCACACGGAGCACTCTGCTCGCCTTCGCTTGCAGATTTCTGTAGCCACTAACATGCCCCTCTGTGTTTGAGGAACACAGGACCTGATGGGTTTTTGTCTTGTGCTTTCCTTCACCAAGAATAAGGCTCTTTCTGGAGCCTGCGAGAAGATAGTCACTCAACACTTTGACACTAACTGGGTCCTTTCGTCAAGGCTATCTGAGGCTGCCGAAACATGTGCCAGCCACCATCCTTTAGGACACAACTGTGAAAAGTTATTTTCTTCTCTCCATTATTTCTCTGTTCAGCTTATATCTGGCAGTTGGACCCAAATTCCAAATTCTCGGTTAGTCGAGACTGTGTTGCAAGTCAACGTTATTTTCTCTTCTTCCCCAGCTTCTCCGTGTTTGGGTACCGAGCTGGGAAGAACCTGGCTGAGCAGCACTTCCCATTTTGTTCACCTTCCCACTCACGCTACACCCCTTCTGATGGTCGTCTTCAGTCTTCACAGATAGTTCACACGCTGAGACTTGAAATAAGCTCATGGTTCAGTAGTCTGGGGGCACAGGGCTGCGTAGGACCGTTGGAAATGGTGCAAGTGTTACTAGTACCAGTTTCACTTTCTTTTGTCACAATTTACTGTATTTTTACTTTTTCTGTTACAGTTTTGCTAATTTATCAGAAGGTCCAAAAGTCTGACATAACTATTTCATTTTGCATTATTTATTTATGATGCTTTTGTCATTGTCTTTTATACATTTGGGATTATAAATTATGTAAATGTTAAAATGAGCATCTCAAAGAAGTCTGTTAAATCGTGACCGGAAAAAAAATCAATCAGATGTATTTTTAAAAAGTGAGTCCCAGTTTTATGAATCAGAGGTATAAGCCAGAAATTCTATAACTGATCATATAAGAAGAAATTATCTGATAGTTGAACAAATCCTATTTAATGACATCTTTGTAGCATAGATGGTCTATAATGCTGGCAACAGATTTCTTAGAAATGCTGCTCTCTCTATTTAACTAACATTTTGTTCAGTTTTGCCTCCAGTGGAAGCAGAAAGGGTTTTTTCAGCTATTAAATCCTAAAAATCAATATAATTTATTTATGTAAAAAAAAATCACTCAATCAATATATTTTTGAACCTTTTAAGTACTAATTTTCTTTCTATCAAGTAGGAAAAAAAATGTATTTGCCCTAAATCCTTAAAATACAAATGCTATAAAAATTCCTGTATCTTGAAAGCCTTACTGCAAATGAGTATTATAGACATCCAGCAGCGTCTGGTTCTCCTTGTTGTCGTTGTGTTGTTGTTGTTGTTGTTTTGTATGAAAAAGCTGCTTTCCCCGGGTTCCACTTATAACCTCCAGTAGGTCACAGGGTTCATTGTGGATCTGATTTAAAAACCCACCAGCATGCTCAACCCCTTGTTATATCTTATCGAATCTGTATGTTAATTCTCTGGGTATTTAGGCTTCTATTTGACTGCTGTTGTGACCCTGTTTGCAAAATGAAAATGACACTCTGTGGATTATTTGCTCTGTAAGGCATAAGTGCTGCTTATGATTATTTTGACGTTTCCAAGAGCAAAAGCCAAATCTAAACTCTCTTCAGCAAACTTGAGCCTTTCATCTAATTCCATGTCACTCACAGCCATTACTTTCCTTGATCATTCTTCACTCCATGTCTTCCATAATAAATTGTCTGTGGTCTTGATCCTGGATTTAAAAGAAAAAAAAAAGTTTAAAAGTCACATTTGTATTTGAGGAATTCAGTAGCACATGGGTGTCTCTTGTTGCCTGGCCATTTTGTATGTGCATCCTGCGCACACTAGCAATCGATCTGCTGTCTTTCCCAGGTGCCTGACCCTGCTGGGCACCCTAGGCAGAACACCTGGCTAAAACATAGCATAGAAGGGGGTCGGCAGTACAGTATCCTGCTGCCTAGACCTGGCGCCTGAGCACTGCCAGCTGGTGCCTCACCAGTGCCACTTAGCCCCATGCCAGATGTCCCACCTCACATCACACACTTGGGACTGACGGGGGACTAGACTTCCATGGGTTGGAGCAGGCCCATAAAACACAGGAACACTATGGTAGCTGGGGTTCTCAAGGCTTTTTCAGAACCTTGTGGGCCTTAGCTTTGGAAGTATGGCTTCTTAACCCCAGAAGGGCTGCATCAGAAAAGTTATCAAAAAGGCCGGCAGGAAGGTGTTGACCCCTCACTTAAGACTGAGTGGGAGACACAGCCTAACCTTGTTGGTTCCTACTAGGAACCAGCAGATGCACAAATGACCTGAAGGATGGATGGGGCGTTGTTATTAAAGGCCTTAGGGATGTATTATTACAGGCTTTTTAGATCTCTAATCGAGATGGGCTAGGTGTAGTGTCTTAACGCCTGTAATCCCAACATTTTGGGAAGCCAAGGTGGGAGGATTGCTTGAGGCCAGGAGTTTGAGACAAGCCTGAGCAACAAACATAGCAAAACCCCATCCCTACAGAAAAAGTAGAGAAATTAGCTGGGTGAGGTGGTGTGTGCCTGTAATCCCAGCTATTCGGGAGGCTGAGGCAGGAGAATTACTTGAGCCCAGGAGTTTGTGGTTGCAGTGAGCTGTGGTGATGCCACTGCCCTCTAGCCGAGGCGACAATGCAAAACCTGTCTCCAAAAAAAAAAGACTTAAGGCGCCCCCCTGGATAGAGTAATAACTTACGCAGAGGAAGTAGTAAACAGTCTTGGTTTCATTCTTTATCTCAAACCCTGTCCCAGTAGATACTACCTCCCCATACAGGGGCAGAATAGTACTGTTAGTCCAGTATGTGGGGCTAGTGTTTTGTGTGCGTTTACCATTAGTGACCTCATTTGTCCTCACAGCATCTTAGGCACTGGGTGGACAGATGCTGGCATCTGACCTGCCCAATGAAAGCCAACAGAGAGGCAGCCAGGGCTGTCGCATCAGTCGTGAACAGAGCTGCAGCTAGACCCCAAGGTCCCATTAACGGGAGGACAGAGCACCCTGATTCTGGCTTTTGTCTCAGAGACCAAAACCGAGTGAAGAAATTACACTTGGAAAAATTGGCTCTGGAAAAAACGGAACACTCAAGTAAGTGTCACACCCTCTGGAAAAACTTTAAGCTTGGTTCATTTACACCAAATTCTTTAAAATGGTTTATTGCAAGTATTGTTCATGTGCCTAGTCTGGGAAGCCACAGAAAAATTTTTTCTCAGATCAGAAATGGGGTTCACCCCGCCCAGGGATTAGGATCTTGGCTGCCTAGTGGCCAGCATTGTGACCACTCATAATACAAACTCAGCAAGGTATCTATGGGGTAAGATGGGAAGTAGGGAAAGGGGTGAATTAAGTGCCAGCTCCTACTGGGAGGTCAGTGTGGACGAGGAGACTGAGCATGGCTGTGATAAATTGGTGCCACCGGACAGCCCTGATGTCTGAGTTCTGGCTCTGCCCAACCCCTGGAGGACAAAGGAAGGAAGTAGAATGAGAAGGAGGGAGGGAGGCACCACCCAGTTGGGACACCCTTCTCCAAGTCTGTTTCCTCATCTGTAAAATGGGGATAATTTTAATTTGTACCTCTAGGCTGTTGATGGGGTTGATTGAAACGACCAAAGCCAAGTACTTACTGCCATGCTGATTCTCTTGTGAGCATGTGTCTGCTCCTGGACAGCCAGTGAGGATTCCCAGTCCTCCTGGAAGGAGGGGAGTCAAGGAAGAGGAAGGGGCCAGAAAGAGCTTGTTCCAAGTCCCAAGGCAAGTACAGTGGATCTGGGATTGGGCTGAAAGCACCACCGGGCGCCAGCTTTCTGGCCTGCACACAGGAGGGGGAGTTGCCCTCCGCAGAAGCCTGCTGTGCCGGCACAGGGAAGGATGCAGAGGCTGTGGTGGAGCTGGGGAGCGGGGAGGCTCCTGGACCTGTGGGTCCTCCTCTGTGCAGAAGTGCTAGATTTAGGGGGAAAAGATGCCCAGTTAAACTTGGATTTCAGATAAACATTTTTTGGAATAAGTATATCCCGTGCAATATTTGTTGTATAAACTAAAAAATATTTTTTTATCCGGAATTCGAATGTAACCGGACGTCCTGTATTTTATCAGGTAACCTCACCCAGTGGTGACAGTTACTAGGCACTTCCTGTGAGTGGGATTTGTTCTAAGTATTTTATGGCCATGTTCTCAATCCCTACAGTACCTCTGTGAGGTTACCTCCATATAAATGGGGAAACTGAGGCCCAGAGAGGCTAACTTGCCCAGTCACCCAGCTGGTAAATGGCAGAGCTGGGCTTTGGGGATCCAAAAGAATGATTCCAGAGCCCTTCAGTGCTCAGTAGGGAGGCAGGATGGGCATCTTTAGTATGAGGCTAGGAACAGGCCGTCCCTCCGTAATAAAGTTTGTAAAACAGCATCAAACACAAACTAGTGGCAAGGTAGGAGGACTGCTCAGCCTGTGCCAGCCCCGAGGCCAGTGGAACATGGTTTACACAGGGAGAAAAGCATTTCCTTCCCATCCCTGCTGAGCTGGTGTTGGGAGGCCTCTGAGCTGGGGCTTAGTCTGGGGACATCCTTGGTATCTGGGTGCTCTGACTCATCAGCCCTGGGCCAAGAGGCCATGTAAGAAGCAGCATCCAGTGTTGGAAGGTGGAAGGAGGGGTGTCAGGGACCCAGTGGGAGGGGCAGGCTGACCAGGAAGGGGAGGAGGCACATCTCACCCACCCAGACCCCTGCAGGCCGAGACCTTCCTCCCCGCACCCAGGACAGTTCAGCCACGTGCACCACTAAAGGTGGCCACAGCACTCCTTAGTTGATGCCTCCTCATAGATTCAATGCAAAACATAAGTCATTTAAAATATTTTTATATTAACTCAAACACGGTTTTGTATAAATATGCATCATACTGTAGAATATAAGCTTCATGTCTACTTTTAAGATAAAACAGAATTTCAAAGAAGCATAGGACTTTGGGCTTGACTCTTGAGGGTCCGCCTCCAAACCCCCAGGGCATAGTTTCACTCGGGAGGAAAAGTCAGAGCTGCCCTGCCCTGCCCTGCCCTCTCCTCTTCACACTGAGACTTGTCTGTGAGCAAAAGAAGAGAGCCAGAGGAGGAGAAATTTGCAGATTTTGGCAGAGAGAGGAAGGAGGCATTTTCTCAAGAGAAAACCCAAAAAAGGTTAGGATGAGGAGAGTTGGGAGAAGGAGCCCAGGAGGCCAAACAGCCCTTGACTTGGGAAGGGGCCAGCAAGAGAGTCCTCTGTAGGTGGCCTGTGGGCTGGTCTGCCTGCAGAGGGGGCTGCAGGGAGGCCTTCCAAGAGAACAGCCTGGCAGATGAGCTTGACATTGGTCACATTCCCTGCTGGAGCTCAGGCAACAGGAAGGCCAGACTCAGGGGAGCTAAGTCCTGGGAAGCAGTGGCTCCAAGCCCATGTCAGGTGCCCTGGCCTCGGCTGACTGGAAACCACATCCTAGGAGGCAGAGCTCAGAGGAAGGCAGGAAAGAGCCTCAGTGAGCGCCGTCCCACCACCAACTCCACCCTTATTTGACAGAGAGCTGGTGAGCTGGCCTCCCAAAGGTGCTGGCCCTTTGAAAACTGCTTGGAGACTTCCAGACTCTCCTGCTGTGGGCCAAGCTGGGCTGCTCTCAGGGGGACAGATCAGACAGCACACTGCTGTTGGGGGCCTGAGAGTCTGGTTGGGGGACAGGACTGACTCAGAGGACTATGAGATCCCGTAGTCGTTGCCCACTCCTGACTCAACGCCAGGTAGAGGGACTTGAGACCCAGAGTGGAGTGTTGCTCTGTGTTCAGGTCTCCTGCCGGCCTGTGTCCATCACAGCACAGTGAAGGCGGCTGCTGTCAGTGGTCTCTGGGTGGTCGTGGGTGACGGCCAAGGTATGGGAGACAAGAAGGACGAAATACCACAATTTCAAAAAAGGAAGATGGAGGGATTCGGCTAACTACAGCCTGGTAAATTTGACATCATCCCTAGTGAGCAAAATTGCAGAAAGACTTTTTAAAGAATTCTAATTACTCAGCTTGGGCTGCCATAACAAAATACCGTTATTTCCTACCATTCTAGAGGCCAGAAATCGAAGATCAAGGCTCTGAAAGGTCAAGGTGTTTTCTGGGGAGGGCTCTCTTGGCAGCCTCCTGACAGCCACCTCCTTGCTCAATCCTAACGTGGCATTTCCTCAGTGCATGAGTGTGGAGGGAAAGCAAGCTCTCTCGTGTTTCTTCTAAAGACACTAATCTGGTCAGACGGGGCCCCACCCTTATGACCTCATTTAACCCTAATTACTTCCTTAGAGGTCCTGTCTCCAAATACATCCACACTGGGGGTTAGGGCTTCAATATATGGATTCGGGGATTTGGGGGGACACAGTCAGTCCATAACAGTGTGCCCAGGGTTCACCAAGAGCGGCGAAGGGAACAGCTCCTGGTATTTTCCATAACGATGAACACTTGTCCCCGCCTGAACTAAAAAGCAGGTCTGTGTCCATCTGGGAGGCCCTTTTTTAAATATATAGCAGAGTTTACAAGCTCACACGCCTGCTGGGCAAGGCAGGTGCCATACCTGAGTGACACGGGCCAGACTTAAGACGATAGGAAGTGGTGGGAACTGGAAACTAGAGACCTCCTGCCCCAGCTAAAAGGGACAGTGGCTGGTGGATGCCGTGCAGGAACGTGGGCTCTGGATCACCTGGGGTTTTTTTTTTTTTCCAAAGATGTTGGAAATTCAGATATTTATGTAAAATCTCCTGATTTTTAGGTGTGTATAATAAATTCAATGTTTTAAACAAAACAAAACCAATAGACAGACAAATACCTGCCTGCCAGTTGGATCCAGTGCTCAGAGCACAAGTTCGCCACTTGAGCAATTCCAAAGCCACGGGCATCACCAGGCTCCTGATACTACCAGCAGGTGACACGTGGGAACACTGAATCAGGATTCATGTTAAGGGAGGTGACCGTCCTGTCCCCCACTGGCATGTTCAGCTGGCTCTCAGAAGCAGGGCGCCAGGACAGGCTCAGGAGGCCAGGTCCGTGCAGTGCTGCGGCCAGACTGCAGCAGCTTTGCAAGGCCCCTGAGTGCAGTCTACCAGCTGGGCGCCTGCACCTGTTGTACCACCCCCTCAGGCTGACAACTGGCCCTCACCCTTCTCTGTCCCCAGCACCTTTGGGCTCCCCGAGGATCCTCAGGGACTTCCAAAAAGAGAGTGATCTTATTATAGCCACCCTGCAGGTGCAAGCGGGGTAGGAGAGCCCCGGCTGGGACTCAGCATTGCTGAGGTGTTAAGCGTCTTTCCTGGCTCTGACCAAGAGGGGGCCAGACCAAGAAGACAGGCTCCGACCCTCCTTCCCCTTCCCCACTCCAGCTCTGACCCAGGCTTTTCCATTCACAGATCCCAGACTTTCCAGGCCAGCAAAGAGCTGGAGGGCCAAGGCCTGGGTGAGTGCCTTCTCAGGGAGGGAGTGCAGGCCTCGGTGGATTGTAGGAGCCTGAAGAAAGCCCCAGCCCCAGTCCCTGGGGCTCACAGGGTGGGAGCCCCCCCACTATCACCTCAGACCCATGTCAGATTTCCCCATCCAGAAGTAGGACCTGTGTATACAAGGAGCAGGCCCTCAGCTCAGACACGCTTAGCGTGGGTTTGCATCTGAGAGGGTGGGGCAGGGAAGCAGGTGCTCTTGCTGGGTAGGCCCCTGCAGCCACTTCCTGTCTTCCCCCAGACAAGTGGGTATAACGGGCATTCCATGAGGGGGACAGAGAGGCAGCCCCCACCCCGACTGAGCGTGCAGGAGGACACGGAGCCCTCACCAGACCCACTCTCAACGCACAACCCAGCATCCCCAACATGGGCCCAAGGAGAAGGAGCCATGATCCACCACTCCAACCCATGGGTCCACCTCCTCAAACTCTCTAAGGAGCAAAAGCTAAAAGAAAGAAAACATCCATCCAGAGTGGCACTTGCTCGGCACAGTCAACCGGCGTTGCACAACGTTCTAGAAATCTCAACCTATTTTAAGTTACTGGTGGTTCCTTGTACCCTTTGGCTCCACTCTCCTTTCAGAGCTGGCCAGTCTGTGCTCATACCTTCAGGGACAAGATATGACAATGGAAAGCGGGGAAAGAAGATTCTCTGCCTGGCTTTTGAGTTTCAAAAGCAGCCCCTGGCTTGGACACGTGATAGGTAGGAGTGAAGCGCCCAGTTACCGTCCCTCCCTGTCTAGAAAAAGATTCCTGAAGGGGAGAGGAGAGGGGTGGTTGCTGGGGGTCAGTGGGGATTAGATAAAAGGAACCAGCCTTGAGCCTCCCCCATCCGACGCAGCTGCGGCACCTCCTCCAGCAGGAACCCACGTGCCTCCCTTGACAGGCCGGTGAAGGGACTGCCACCAGCTGGAGCGTCCACTCAGGATCAGTTCTTACACATTGGACAGCCCTCCTTTGACACCCCAGGACGCCCGGAGGACCCTCGTGCTGGCACGGGACTGCAGTGCAGAGAGCCCTCCCTGTGCTTTCGTGGGGCTGGGAGAAACCAGCCTGAGACCCCGCGTCAGGCAAATGCTGGGTTAAACCCACTCTCTGCTCAGACACTGCCTTTCTGATTTGGAGTCAGGAGGCCTTGAACTCTCCACAGGCCAAGAGCAAGGGGCAGCCAGGCTCAGAGCTGCTACTGTGAAGCTGTGAGAGACTGGCACAGCACCCACCTCTCTGCAAGGGGACAGCCCCTGCGTTACCCATGGAAGGGCCCCAGGGCCAGGGGCTACAAGATGCTGGGAAGGGGCCAGCTCCCTGCATGGCCTAGGGCAGCGCTCTGGACCTCTCTTTCCAGTCTGCTCAGTGGGGGTTGAGCTGCTTGAGCCCTGGGGCCCCTCCCAGCTCTGCTACCCTGGGCACAAGGCCCTGAGATGCTGTGTCCCCCTCTTTGCAGGTGGACGGTCCTCAGACTTAGCTTAGCCTCAGGCCACGGGGCTCCCTCCCTGGCTGAAGCTCAGCTGACTGATGTTCCCATTTGATCTTGGGGCTTGGAATGGGGGTCCTGATCTCCCCAGGCAGGGTCCCCACCTTCCCGTTAGGCTATTCCCCACCAGCCTTTTTATAAAGAGTTTGGCTGGGAGCCAGAGTACTTTTGGAAAGTATATGGGCCAAGCCAAGCTGTACAAACCTGTCTTCCTCCCAGAGCTGAAAGAGGCCAGGTTGTTCCCAGACAAATGCAGATATGGAGGTGGGACTGGGAAGAAGAAAGGGGGCTATTTTAGGAGGCCTTGCACACTTCAGAGCCCCTCCATGGCAGGCGGGGTGCGGTAGGATGGAGAGGCGTGGCCAGAAGCAGCAGAGGTGAAGACCTGGTGCCAGGTGTCTCATGTAGACACACATAAAACGTGCATACACACCCCCAAAGGCAGGTAGGCACAGGCACAGTTACACAGATACATAGGCATACAGCTGTGTATAAACATATGGTGATGTGTACAGAAATATGCACAGGTACACATACCGAGGTAGTCACACGTACAGCTGCAGGGACATGCGCAAACATGCTCACATGTACAGACACACAGACACATACACACATGCGTAGACTCCTAAAGATGTACACAAAAGGTGCAGACTGAGCAATGCCAGGCCAAACCCACAAGGCTGGGAGAGGGCTTGAACTCTGATGACCCAGCTCTCAGGGACCCAGCACACACGTGCATATGCACACACACCCTGGGAGGGAACAACTTCATCCACAGGAGCTTTTGGATCCAGGGCAACATGCAATCGAGACCTTGTGCTGGGAAAGAAAGCGCCTTTGTCTGCTGGAACCAGGGCTGCAGGAGCAGCTGTGGCCTCCTCCAGGATAAGGGCCGAGCCAGTTCCTCACCCTGGGGAGGAAGGTCAGGCCAGGCCTTGGATGGCGGGTGGGGGTGTGAGGGAGCTGGGGGCTCCAGCAGACCCTGCCACCAACCCCAGGACACTGTGTCTGGCTGGTGGCACAAAGCCCAGGAAGCCTGTTGTTCTCAGCCCTGGCCACTCTGACCCCTGACCCTGGTCTGGTCCTGTCCCCAGAACGACTGTGGTTCTGACCCCCAGTGCTGGTGCTACACTGACCCAGACTGAGGCCTGGCTCTGGCCCCAGGCTTCACGCCTGCCATGCGCCTATGACCTCACTTTTTTTTTCTTAGCAGAGTGAAAAAAGTTCAAGCTCTGGAATTATAAAGACGTGAAACTGAATCCTGGTCTTATCACTTTCTAGCTAAGAGGCTTCAAGAATGTATCTAACCTTTGAGCCCTAAATCAGAGCTCCTGTTACCTTGCCTGATACATAGTCAGTGCACAAACCAGGGAGGCAAATCCTCTATTGAGCCCACGGTGCACGGCAGCCTGTGCCAGTGTGCACGTGATCTTCTGGGCCTGCTGAAGCTGGCTTGGCCTTCTCAACCCCCAGCTCCGGCCAGCGCCCTCTCCTGCTGCTCTGGCCCCAGGAGGGAGGGCAGGACCCAGGGACTGCATTTCAGGAGCTCCCCTCCTCCCTTTGGCCCTGCTCTGGCCCCTGACATCTGCTCCCTTGGAGCTGGGTTCTCTGAGGGCCAAACTTCAGTGAGGACAGCCCTGTTTTTCTAACTCACGAAGAGGATTTAGCCTTCGGAGACCCTCCAGGGGTAACTTAAGCACCATCTCCAAAAACTGTTCCAAAACTCCATTCAGTCCTTGCATTCAGCAAATATTTACTGAAGGCCTACTGTGCTGGTCTAGGTGCTGGAGAGTCATCTGCCCCTGGGGCTGGCACTCTGGCTCCTCACACTGCGTGCTGCGTGCAAGCCTTTAGCATACACGTCCCCACATCTGCCTGAGAGCTGTAGTCACCCGGCAGGCACAGACACACTTCCTCTTTTGTGTTGCCACAAAACTTTGGAATGTCACCAAAGCTCTTTCTCCCACCCACTTGCTCCCTGGAAGGCTGTGGGTAGGTATCTCAAGGGCAGGGACGGACCTGGCCCAGAGCCTAGAGTGAGGCCATTGTCACACTCCGCAGTGGCTTTCCATAGTTAAGCGCATTCAGGTACCACTGGCCCTTGGTGTATTACTTTCTTTTGATCTTACTGTGACTTGGCACCTCTTTTACCTATGATGTCATTGTGAGAAGTTATTATATCATAATTGAATGATACATCCGGAGAATTATTTGTCACAATGACATCATAGTTAAATAACTTGAGTCCTTGCTTTTAATAAAATCATACTGTTTTAGGAAAGAAACGGACTGAACATGAAACGCACCTAGCATCAGTTCAGTTGCTCTGCTCTGTCACTCAGAGTACAGTTCACTTGTTCACGAAATATTGGTTAAACACTTGCCCCCTGCCAGACCTGGGGAGGGGGGAGGGAGCCCATGGAGCCCCCTGTCTAGAGGGGCCCATAGTCTAGCAGGAGGACTCAGACAGGTGAGCAGGAAATGACAGTTCAGTGTGACAAGTGCTGGGCAGAATGCTGGGCAGGTGTCGTGGGAGCCCAAGGGGAGGCTCCCCAGGGAGGGGGGTATAAGTAGGTGGATCAAAGACGGTTTTGCAAAACAGGGGATGTATGAGCTGAGCCTTAAAGGAGCAGTTGGATTTTTTTTTTCAAGTAGAGATGAGAGAGGGTGAGCCAGGCAGAGGGACTAGCCTTTGCAAAAGTCCTAGAAATAGGGAAATGCCCAGTGTGTGAGAACGGATGGCAAAATGTTAGATGTCCCGGGCGGGGAGGTCAGGCCAGGCTGGGGAAGCAGCTGGCACCAGGTAGAATTGTGAATGCCAGGGAGCCTGGGGAACCCCTGCCACATGGAGGGCACCCAACCCTGGTCCAGAGCGGCCCCCCTGAGCCCATCCTGACCACTGTGGCCCAGCCCCACCCCTCCCACCCTCCGCCTGCCCTAGGAAACTCTGGTTTCACTGTGGTCAGCCTCCCTCTATTCTTGGCTTACAAAAAAAATTAAGAGGCAGGAATTCTTGTAAGAGCTCTTTATGTATTAAAATTCTTAATCCTTCGTTAAATCTTCTCTTCTTTTTTTCAGTTTGACCTTTGTTTTGTTTCGTTTTGCTGGAAAGAAGCCTTCATTGTAATGTCATGAACTCTGTCACTCTGTTCCTATGATGTCCTCTCTGGAGGTTGTCCTTATCCTACAATTGTGTGAGTATTCAGGTTCTCTTCTGGTTTAAGTTATAACGTTTAAATCTTTAAGCCATCTGCGATTTATTTTGGTATAAGGTAGAAATCTAACTTTATTTTTTCCGAATTGTTAGCCAGTTGTTCAGTCCCATTTCTTGAGTAATCCATCATTTCTGCCCTGGTTTGTTGTTTTGGCTTTTTTTTTTTTTCCTTCATTCTCCTTCTCCATTTTTAAAGTTATACTTGCTTTCTAGAAAAAAGAAGAGAAATGAGGAGAGAGATGCGAAGTATGCAAATGGATGGCTTAGAAAGTGAAAGGCCTCCCCTTCCTCCCCACCCCCCCAGGTAATAACCATTAATATTTTGCTATATATCCTTTTGTCATTAGTGTTATAACACTTACTAGGTTTCTCTTAAATATAGAGATGTAGTACGAAGGAGGAAACACAAAAGGGGTCAAAATCTCTACCTATCATATAGTGACGTAAAAGTATGTTGGCATTTTTTAAAAAGACATATATAGATATATATATATGGTTGAAAAAGTCAAACAATCTTAAAAGATACAAAAGGAAAAATGAACACTTCTCTCACACTCACCACTGCCCCACACCAAGTCTCTCTCCCTAAAGGTAACCACTGTTAAAATTTCCTATTTGCAGGCCGGGCGTGGTAGCTCATGTCTGTAATCCTAGCACTCTGGGAGGCCGAGGCAGGAGGATCGCTCAAGGTCAGGAGTTCGAAACCAGCCTGAGCAAGAGCGAGACCTCGTCTCTACCAAAAATAGAAAGAAATTAATTGGCCAACTAAAATATATAGAAAAAAAGTTAGCTGGGCATGGTGGCTCATGCCTATAGTCCCAGCAACTTGGGAGGCTGAGGCAGAAGGATCCCTTTAGCCCAGGAGTTTGAGGTTGGTGTGAGCTAGGCTGATGCCACGGCACTCTAGCCCGTGCAACAGAGTGAGACTCGTTCTAAAAAAAAAAAAAAAAAAAATACCTATTTGCTTTACTCTGAAGTACATTTCTTTGGCACAGTCTGCATTCTCATCTGTAGACCGGTCTATTTCTGGACTTTTCATTTTCTGTACTGTTTCTCTCTCTGCTGTTCTGAT